>PVIC010019547.1:0-30450 GCA_004025085.1 Thryonomys swinderianus
TGCAGCTTTGAACTTTCATCTCTATCCTCTTAAAACCACCTTTCTTTGTGGCAACCTCAAAAATGCTTCCAGTTGCTTTCTTTTCTTTTAATGGTAAGAGATCTGTTCTTCCTGTTCTCTGGTGCTTTAAAAGTAGAATTTCTTATGTTTTGTCCCATTTCCTACTGGATTATATGGAGGATAAATTCAGATGCTGTTACTTCAATATGAGGTCTTTATTGCTCAGTTCTGATTTGGCTTACTAGATTTCATCTTTCCATTTCTTGGGTCAGAAAACAGTGGGCAGCAGTAGATTTCAACCTTTCCAACTGTCCAAACCCAGAAAAATATTCCTTTCTTAAAAGTTCCATGAGAAAAGTCCTATTGAGGATTATAGTTTGCTTCATGTGGTTCCTGTTCTCACCTTTCTGCCACTTTTCTTTCCTGTCTCTGTTTTGCTGTGTATTAGATTTTTTCTCAACTGATAGTCCACATCTTTAATTCACTCTTTGTTAAGATGTTTCTTTTTAGGGCCGGAGATTTAGCTCAGTGGTTCCAGCTCCTGCCTAGAAAGCACAAGGTCTCTGGTTTGATCCCTGGTAACCACATACAACAATGCTGGGCGTGGTGGCTCACATTGCCTGTCATCCCAGCACTCAGGAGGCAGAGGCAGGACAATTGCTGAGTTCATGGTTTGCCTGAGCTACACAGTGAGCTCAGGGCCAGCCTGAACTACAAAGTGAGACCCTGTCTCAAAACAAAACAAAAAGATGTTTCTCTTTAACTATTAATCTGCGATCTGTCTGAAGTTGATTTGCTATGACTCCTTTGCTTTTATTTATTTTGTCTTCTAAAGTTTAAGTTGTTCATTTTGGTGAAATTTTGCCTTTTTTTCAATTGGCTCAGTTTTCTCAGTGTTTTTCGGTGTTTTATGAGAAATGGTTGTTCATTTCTTGCACTGGATAATTCCTGTTTGGTTTGAGGGAATCATCATCTTTCCTGAATAGCATGTAATGAGTTTTTTTTTTTTAACACACAAGTGGAGTTTTTTACTTAGCTAAGGGATGGAGGATGAGAGGTGGAAAAATAATTACAGTAAATATGCAACGCTACTGATATTATCTTTTAAGGATTTTATTACTTCCTCCCAAACTCATTTGATTTTTTTTTCCAGTGCAGTTTATTTTCCTCTCTACCTTCACAACACTGTTCATGATGTTTCACTTACCCACAGGGACATTTTTTTCCCTTTTTTTGTCTTTGATCTACATGTCAAAATTTTGTGCAGCCTTTCAGCCCAGTACAAGACTCATCTATTTCCAAAACTCTTCTGACCAACTTTAGCTTCTTTAATTAATGTGACTCATTGCATGGTGATTACAAATTGATTTCAAGGTCATTTCAATGATAATAATTGTTACCATTCAGAGAACTCGTGGTGTGTGCTGACCCCTGTAGTGGCTATGTCTTATATACTGCATCTTATGTGGTGGTGTGGGTGTCATTTCTCTCTTCTAGAGAAGAAAGTACATTTTAAAGGAACCTATTATCTAGCTCAGAGTTCCCTGCCCCCTATTCAGATGGCTTCTCAGAGCTGATTTTTTGCTACGTTCCTGTTTCTCTTTCACTTGATTCCCATCAGCAAGCCACGCACAGACAAGGACTCCAAACCTGCAAAAGGACTTCACTGTCAGTGATGATCTCAAGATTTGAGGAAAATAAAAGTTTCTTCTTTTCTTTTTACAAGTCTGGTGAAATGTGCCTAATTAAACCAAAGATATTTGATGTTTTCATTATTTGTTGGAAGGGAGGCTAATGCCAGGATCTAGAAGAGTAATTTTATTTTTATTTTTATTTTTTAGAGACAGGGTCTCGCTTTGCAGTTCAGGCTGGCCCTGAGCTCACTATGCAGCCCAGGCAAGCCTGGAACTCAGCAAGCCTCCTGTCTCTGCCTCCCAAGTGCTGGGATTGCAAGCATGAGCCACCATGCCTAGCACTATGGTATGTGTGACTGCTGGTGGGCGTGAGTCTCCACACTTGGTGTTGTTATATGTGGTTACCGGGGATCTAACCAGGGACCTTGCGGTTGCTAGGCAGGTGCCAGAACCACTGAGCTAAATCACCGGCCCCAGGAGTAAAGTAATTTTATCTAGACTTCAAAGGCACAATAGGAGAGAGGACAAGGGCCTCTTCTGCTGTTACCAGCCTTGCATCTCATAGCCCTCTTTTATTCACAGGGCTCTCAAGAACCACGACTTTCGTTCTACAGATCAAAACATGGGTCCAATGCCAATCATGTTCCACCATTTCTTTCACAGCCTGGCTCCCTAAATATCCTAATCAATCAGAAAGTACTGACAACAAACAGAACTATAAAGATAAAACATCTCAAAACACAAAAACTGCTACCAATTTCCAGCTTGCCAATCCACTTTCATCTCTATCATCTAAGTTTTTTCACAAACATGTAATGCAGGAATTACTGTGTATATTGTACCATATGTAAATGAGGTATTTTGTGTAACTCACATTAGATTATCCAGGTAAAAACTGACAGGATTGAAATTTAAACCCAGTTCCAAATTGCATATCTTTTTCAGTCCATAAACACAATTGTCATGTTCATGTGTGTACATGCACACACACCACTGATCCTGCTAGTTTTAATGTAGGATTGTCTTTAGGCAGAATAATAAGGTGAGTAATCTGTTTAATACTTCAAGGAGTATAGTATTAATATCAAATTATATACTATTACTAATCTAGATGCTTAAGACAAAGCAATGAATGAATGAAACAAAAAAAAATTCACTTGCCTCAAATTTATGTCTTACTGGAGAGAGATAAATAGACAATAAAAGTAAATGTGAAAGATAAGAAAATTATAAAGTATCATAGGGGCTAGAAAGTAAGTATTATGGAACAAAAGAAGTAGATCAGTTTTAGGGGGATTAGGATTTGGGGACTAGGATAGGTTTTCTTATTAAGTATGATGGTCAGGCTGAGATAGTTCAAAAACAAGACATTTAAGTAAAGAATTCAAATGCATCAGTATCTGGGGAAATAGTTTTGAAGCAGAGGAAACACTAATGTATGACAGTACCTGACATATTTGAACAGCAGCAAGGTGGTTTGAGGGAATGGAAAGGGAAATAGTACATGAAGGATTGAACAGGAAAAGAAGCGTAGAGGTAATAGGGAAGTGAACATACAAAGCCATATAAACCATTATAATGAAGACTCTATATCCTGTGTGAGATAGAGAACATTTGAGAAAATGTTAACAGTGTAAAATTTACATTAGAAGATTATTTGAGTTTCTCTGTTGGGCATAAATTAAAGGAACACCATTTAGTAGACTATTATATTACTTTTTTTTTTTTGAGGCAGGGTTTCACTTTGTAGTTCAGGCTGACCCTGAGCTCACTATGTAGCCTAGGCAAGCCTCAAACCCAGCAATCCTCCTGACTCTGCCTCCTGAGTGCTGGGATTACAGGCGTGAGCCACCACGCCCAGCACCGTGGTATATGGTATTGATTGGTGGGCATGAGTCACCATGCCCAGCATTGTATGTGGTTACTGGGGTCAAACTCAGGACCTTGTGCTTGCGAGGCAGGCGCCGGAACCACTGAGCTAAATCTCTGGCCCTATTATATTACTTTTATAGAGCTGCTATAATAAGCTACCATTGACTTGATCACCTAAAACAACAGAAATCTTTTTTCTTACATTTCTAGGGATGGTAGGTCTATTTTTTGTCATTGTTGTTTGTTGTGTTTTGTTTTGTTTGTTTGTTTGAGACAGGGTCTCACTTTGTAGTTCAGGCTGGCCCTGAGCTCACTATGTAGCCCAGGCAAGCCTCGAACTAAGCATTCCTCCTGCTTCTGCCTCCCGAGTGCTGGGATTGCAGACACGAGCCACCGTACCCAGTGAGATGACAAATTTGAAATTAGAGTGTTGGTTAGGCCATATATTCTTTGTAGACTTTGGACGGGAATTCTTCTTTATATCAAGTCTTATATCTCCAGGTACTGCTTGGTTTGTGACAACATCACTCCAATCTCTGGTTTTATCTTTACATGCTTATCTTCTTCCTGTGCATTTTGATGTCATCTGATTGGATTTTGAAGATGGAATCACGAGGAATTTCTACTAGGTGAAATGCAACCAGCGATAGAAAAATGATTCCAAAAATTTTTACTGAAAAAACTAGATGAAAAGAGATATTGAGTTTTCAGAAAGAAGAAAAGATTAAGAAATTGTGGATATATTTAATCTGAGATATTTATTTATAAAGACATGTTGAATGGATATATGTTAGGTTTCAAGACAGAGGTTTAGGGGCAAAGTATAAAGACCTTTACATTTAAAAACATATATAATACAGAGAAAAGTAAAGACAAGTCACTATATGGCATCATCACAAAAGTGAATATAATTAGAAAAGATAGCCCAGGTCTGAGCCCTGGTCTTTTCCACTATCAAGAATTTGAATGGAGGAGTGAGAGGTCTTAGAACCCAAGTGAAGAAAGTATTCACTGAGAAGAGGAAGCGGTCAACTGGATAAAAACATTGCACAGAGTTTAACTGAAAGAAAGACTTAGAAATGGAGATCCTTATGTGATTATTATGGTTTAATATCCCCCAAAATGTCACGTGTGGGGCTTTTGGAATGGGATTCTATCATTGGAACACTACACTCATTAGTGACCCATTAATGGGCTCATTGCTGAATGTGCTGGTGGGGGGGGGGCGAGGTTGGAGGTGGGTCGTTGGTGGTGGTGTCAACTGGGCAGGTATAGTTTTGTCCTTAATTCCTCCCTTCTCTTTCTACTTCCTGGCTGCCATGGGTTGAGCAGCTTTCTTCCACCATGCCCTTCTGCCATGAATTTCTGCCTCAGAACCGGTCAATAATGGACTAGACCCTCTGAAACCATGAGACAAATAAACTTTTCCTCCTTTAAGTTGCACATGTCAGATATTTTGCCCCAGTGATGGAAAAGTGACTAACAATGACTCGGGCAAGAATTGCTGTAGAGTGATGGTGAAGAAAATATTTTCACAGTAATTTCAAGGAACAAAGGAAAGGGATTTAGAATGTTTAGATCTACAGTGTTCCCCCAAATTCTCATGAACTCAGAGATAGAGGGTGGTTGTGTAACAGGGGGCACGTTACTCATAGGTGGATTCATCCACCAGTGAGTTCAGCAGCTGAACTCTTAGGAGTGTGCTATTAGGAGGTGGGCCTAGTTGGAAAAAGGGAGCCACTGGGAGCATGCTCTTGGTTCCTCCCTTCGCTGTTTCCTGGTTCCCATGAGGTAAACAGTTCTCTGTGGCAGGTCTTCTCACTGTGCCACTTCACTTTGAGCCTGCAGACCAAGCACTGACCCTTCTGAACAGCAACTAAAATGAACCTTTCCTCCTTTAAATTGTGGGTATTGAATATTGTGTCTGAGCAATGAGAAAATGACTAAGACGACAATGTCTGTGAAGAATGGAGTGGTAACACACAGAGGCAGATCAAGAAGGCCTTCTTTTTTTAAATATTGGAGACAGAGTAGCAGGTTCATATGTTAAAAGGGGTGATCAGATGTGTTTATCTCGTTTTCTGCTGTGATGAACCCTGTGCTCTCCTGAAGCCCCAGCAGCTTCTCACCATCACTTATCTTTGCTCCTATTTGTCGCTTACGCTATTTTTTTTTTTTGAGACAGGGTCTCGCTTTGTAGTTCAGGCCGGCCCTGAGCTCACTGTGTAGCCCAGGCAAGCCTGGAACTCAGCAATCCTCCTGTCTCTGCCTCCCGAGTGCTGGGATGACAGGAATGAGCCTCCCATGCCTGGCACACTGGTATGTGGTATTGATGGCTGGTGGGCACGAGTCACCATGCCCAGCACTGTATGTGGTTACTGGGGATCAAACTCAGGACTTGTGCTTGCGAGGCAGGCGCTGGAACCACTGAGCTAAACCTGCAGCCCTCTTATGCTATGTTTTAAAGGAACATTCTATGCCCTGAATTACTTTCCTTTGCCTCCTTTTTGTTTGTTTATTCTGAACATGTCTCTCTAAAATAGCATCATTAGATAATTTTCTGCCTAGGGCTCCAGGTTTAGGTAATGGGTGTTATCAGATCCCAGAGGTAAAAGCACTCTGCTATCTCACCCTGTACACACATTTAGTTCATTGTATTCCGTACGGCAGCATCTAGTGTGTATGAGAGACAGGGATTCCTTCCTCCCTTCCTCATGGCTTCTGTCCTGGTCATGTCTTCAAGAAGTTTCCTAAATGGTCATCCTTCCTATCTCACACTTCCTGTCAGAATCCCTTTTTTAAAATGCTAGAATGAACCTATGTTTCTTCCTCCTTAAAAGCCTTTGTTGGCTAAAGCTGTTCCAAAGTATTCATTGCCTTCTCTATATGTTTGGCAAATCTTTGTCTTTATTCCCACTTCTGTTTTGAGTGTTCCTTCTCTATGTTGTTCTGTGCCTAAAAACAATTTGTATTCATCCTACAGTTCCAGGTTAGTTGATCAACTATGAAGACTTTTCTGACTGTGCTATACAATCCCACGAGAACAGATTATTCTTGCTTCTGTACTTTTAAATGATTTTTATGTATAACAGTATCCTATTTGAAAAACTCATACCTGGTTTTATGAGTATACCGTGCCATCTGTGAAGGTAGATACTGTAACTGATTCCTTCTTGCTTTCCTACTTCCTAGTATAGTCTCTGGCAGCCAATAGGAATTTAATCAAATCTGCTAATCAGGTGCTCATCAGTGGCTGACTTGGCGCTCACTACACAGGAGAGACTATCTCAGTAGGTTGCCGCTGTTGCTGTGGGGATTTCCCTTCCTTGTCCCTGTAGGCCTCCTTCCTGGACATTCTCTTTCTCAGAGGGAAGGGTTAGAGCACACAGAGTCCTTCTCTGCGAACAGAGAGGTTCCCACCACTCCCGCTGCGGTGTCTGGTGGTAGCAGTCCAGGAAGGTCACTACTGTCCTTAGGCTCATGGAAAATGCTTTTTCTAAAAGTCAAGAAGGCCAGAGGTAGAATGCCAGTGACTAATGCCAAAGTCAGGCGTTTAGCTTCAGTTTGAATAGCTTGTCCGTTCCTTCACAGATAAGGAGGTCTCTCACCTCTTCTGCAATCAAGAAACAGCTTTTCTCTGGGAAGGTCAACAGATGAGAAGCCTTTTCAAGGTCTCAGCCAGAAAGATGTACAGAGGGTTGGTTTGTTCGTTAGAATGCTGTTTTCAATGCAAGTCGTATCTTGAGTTACGTTCACTGCCTTAGGCCTTTTTCCATTCCACCATGAGGCTGGCTACTCTGGATGAACTTTAAGCCAAACATGCTAATTAACAAGAAGTCACAGCCCCAAAAATCAAACTGGAAGCCCTGCAGACCCTGAGATTGTTCGCTATCTTGGGACACTCTAAAATTAGACCTCATATTTATGTAGTTGAATTATTATAGATCCCCAGTGTTGCCTGTCACTCATCTACTGCCTAAATAATTCCCGCGACTCAGAAGACAGGGAAAAGGAGGTGCACAGTTGATAGGAAAAGCAGTTTAGAAGGCTGCAGTACAATGCATCCTTACCATTAAGGCTGCATTAGGCTGGAGTTTCAGTTACCATGTTTAAAAAGTATGTTCACCTAGGGAATCTAGAAGTGTGCACCTTTTTATCATTAGAAAGAGAAATTTCTTGAACTGCTTTCTCTGTCCAAACTAGGATCTGCATCACTGAGTTCCTCATACAAGACAAGACAGCCATGTGGGAGAACAGTTCATTATTAAGAACTCCTAGCTTCTTTCCTTTAAATGGTGATGGAGAAGCCTGGGCACTTCAAGGAGTGCTGGGGTGATCAGATGTGACCCTGTGGGTGGGTTGTGAAACACTGTTCTCCTGTAAGCTGTCGTAAGGAGCAGTGGGCTTTGTTTAATGGGATCTCCTCTGTCACTGTGAGGCAGCGAGGGCTGGGAGTCACCGTCACTATTTAATAATGAAGTGTGAGTCATAGGTCAGAGAGGCCATCTTGAGGATTAATCCACATTTCTAAATATCATGTCACCCTGCTCCTAAGTCATATTATGGATGCTTAAAAGCAGAATGAGTCAGCCGACATCATTTTCTATAGAATGTATTCAGTCCCTTTTGAGGAATTAACACATTTTGTCTTTGAAAGGATTCCTGTCCTTCAGGATCTTTCAGGGTTGAACACAAACACTTGAAGCACATCCATCAGTACACCCGTGAAATTACAGCACACACTGAGAGCATGAGTCAAAGAGTATTAAGTGGAAATTCTTTCTTGTGAGAAGTAAATTTAGGCCAACTTTGAAAAAATCATCATATTTTATAGGCTATATGACCTTGGGCAAGTTATTCATCTCTCTGAGTATCAGTATAAGAGATTCAGATACTAATAATTTCTGACTGGGGTTATTATGAGATTTAAATATAGTGAAGCAAAATATAAAATAATAAATGTGATAAAAGCAAAAAATTGTGCAATGTGAAAAGTTAAGACACTTGATTGGACCAGTTATTGCTAGCATCTTACTAGGGTCCCCTGAGGAGGACACCTGTGGGCTGGAAGGTGGCCTGTGTACAGATAATATAGCTTCAGGCATCAGCTGGGTTTAGAAAGGGGGAAAGACAAAGAAGGACGACTCAGCTGGGAGCTGTATACACAACGACCAAGACAACAGGTCTGTTGTAAGAGCGAGGCCCAGAGAGCCAGGGTGAAGAGGTGAGGCCTGGATGTGCCCTCAGCTCAAGTCTGAGTCAGCAGCGGGGACTGGGTGGATGCTGGGGAGGCAGGCAGCGCTGTCGGTGCTCTGCACACTGCGTGCCCAGTGGGTCTGGGACCCCGAGCAGCGCAGGGCCTCCTGTTGGGTATGGAAATGAGCGGGCACAGCAGGAAGAGTCAGGAGGCAAAGAAGTGGGCTTGAGAGGAAGACACTGTGGCTGCCGGGGACAATGAGAAAAGAGGCGTGCGTACGTGCGTGCGTGCGTGGCAGTGAGCCAGGTGGGGAGAGAGAGCAGGGGAGCAGTTTTGATGGAGAAGGGTATATCCTGAGATGGGGGAGTTCGGTTTTTGTGAATCAGGTAGGGAAACATTGGAGTAAGTAAATAAGAAAAAAAAAAAGAAAGAGAGAAAGTGAAAAACTGGGGTTGGTAAAATTTAGCTTCATTGCTGTGAGTTGGGCCGAGTAGAAGCACAGGGAAAATAAACAGAGAATTGCAGGAGTTGCTTAGAGAAGCTGTGGCCAGCTCTCCATGCAGTTGTGAAAAGTTCCTCACTCAGAACCCAGTCCAGACATAGGGCTCCTAGGAGATAGAGCAGGAGCCTGTCCTTACCTACTTTGTGCATTCAGCCAGCATGATGAAGACTTCTGGAAAACTCTTCACTGGACAGCCAAGCTGTTTGCAGAAGTAAATAGGAGACAGCACCAAGAATGCAGGTTCTAGGAGTCTCCTTGCATCTCAGGGCAAACCTTTCATTCCTGTGACTCAGCAGCAGAGAATTCTGAAAGTAACGAGAGCTCTTCAAACTCTTTGGAAGGAAGAGAAGGTTTTTAACCAACATCTCTATCTGGCAAGATGCTTAAAAATGCAATGAGAGAAGGAAGAAAACCTGGAAGCGTTTTAATGAGGGGAAGTGGGATACCCAGAAGGCTCCTTGCCAGCAAAAGTTAGAGGGTGGAGAAGATATAATTGCAGGATGTAAAGAGAATGGGACCATAAGGGTATTAGCCTCCCTCAGAGCATATGCATCTTCAGAAATGCCTGAATTCTTTCAGCATCCACTTAGCACTATTTCCCCCGGGATGGGGGAGGTGCTGCAGTTGAAGAAACTCTTTTATGTCCTTACTAGAGAGAAAAGTTTTATTGAAGCTTAGTGTGGTTAAATGCCAGATTCTCACTCGAAGTAGTCTAATATAGTAGGAAAGACAGAAAATTATGACTCAACATACTTGAGTTCCATTCTCGGTGGGATCCTTTGACTGCTAGGACCTCAGGTTACCCCTCTGGTCTTTGGACACATCTCAGAAGTCATCCTGGAATTGTTTTTCCAACTTAAATATTTAATAATTCTGAACTCTGTAGTATGACAGAAAGACAAATACAATGAATCTGTATTTTCACTAAAAAGGGATGCATTTGCCTTCCTTTGGTAAAAAGGTTTGAGACTCATTACAGGTCAGTTTTGTCCATTGAATCAGTGGAATCTGTATCAATGTATTTGTTTCTAGTCACTGGAATATTATTTTTCCATGATTTATCAGAATAGGAAATGCACCAAAAGGATAAAAATAGACTTTAGGGGCCAGAGATTTTAGCTCAGTGGTTCCGGCGCCTGCCTTGCAAGTGTAAAGTCCTGAGTTCGATCCCAGTAACCACGTACTACAATGCTGGGCGTGGTGACGCATGCCCACCAGCCATCAATACCGCATACCACAGTGCCGGGCGTGGTGGCTCATGCCTGTAATCCCAGCGCTCAGGGAGGCAGAGACAGGAGGATTGCCTTGAGTTTGTGGTGAGCCTGGTCTACATAGTGTGTTCAGGGCCATCCTGAACTACAAAGTGAGACCCTGCCTCCAAAAAAAATTAAAAAAAAAAAGACTTTTATTCTTTTCCCAAAAATTTTATTCTACATTCTTCTGGAATTCATATTTTGATTTAACTTGATACTAGACCATCCCCAGGACTTGTGGTTAAGTTTAAAGATTCTATGACTTTCAGTCTTTAAAGTAATGGATTTCCATAATTTTCAAATTGTGTCGTCTTTCTTTTAGCTACCGTGACCCAACTTCAAGTTACTGCTCTTATTGTTGCCATGGTAATGATGGATGACTTCACTGCATCCAGAAACAGACAAGGTACTAAAAATCTTTGGTGATTAAAATACTCAAAGAAGATGTAGGCTTTGGAATTAAGCTTTGGAAGTGTTTGTTTTCCTACACAATTTTCTACTTCAAAAGAGAATATATTCAATCTATAGTCATGACATCTTTCTCTAAGAAATATAAAACATTTTTCAGACACTCCATCTTGATTCTTATCAAAAAGAAGCTCTCTGGATGTGTATCACATTAAAAAGGACTAACTATTTGTATGTTTCCTGTATTCCAGAATTTGCATATAGGTGTCTTACACAAATTATCTCATTTAATTCTTATAGTGGCTGTCAGGAAGATGAATAATTATGAAAAAGAATTCTTGTCTTTCAAATGAAGAAACAACAGTACAGAAAATTTAAATAATGTGTCCAAGTTCACATAACTAGCAGCTAGCAGCATAGGGAATTTAAGTACTTTGTTACAAATGCCCAGAGCCCTTGTGGTTAATCAAGTGTTGACAATAAACGCTGTGTCTAGTGAGAAAAAGCATCCAGCATCTGCTGTCTAATATAAAGCAATGCACAAAGAGCTCATAACTGTTGGCACTTTGTGGCTTGCAACAAGAGAATATTGACAGAATTAAGTTTGAGATATAACTTAAGATTTTTCCTAATTAGGAAATTTTTTCATAAAATCTTTTTAAGACAGAACATAGTTGGCTAGAATTCTTGAAGGTGACCATACATGTTGGTTGAGGAATTGAAGGCATGTGAAAGAGAAATGGTGAGAGTCTTTGGGAGATGAAATGTCAGCCACATTAGGAGCCTAAATGATATATACTGAATAGAATACTGAATAATATTTCTCTTCTTCATGCATTGAACCAGAAGAGCGTAACTTGGGATGTTCATATAGAGAATATTGGGTGATACTGCGGCTGTAGCTGTGTTACAGTGCTTACCTAATGCCCAGGCTTCATTCGCTGGCACTGTAAGAAAATAATAAAAAATGAATCAAATCAAATAAAATTATGAGTGCCTGAAGCCCTATGTCCAATTCTAACTTCTACCATCATATATACACACCCAAGTCACTCTATTCTTGGACGTACACAAAATGGAATGTGGAATTACCTGGTGTATAAGTCTCCTTTTATTATTTGCTATCTGATCTTTACTTCTAAAGATCTTTCTCCCTCAGTAAAGATGATATAGTAATGATTCTTGGGTGAGGTAAGGATTGAACCTTGGGCTCTTTATCAGCTTCTTTCTTGATTCCTTGAAATCCCTGTTTGCCTTGGGCACACTCATCTGCCTGTTGATGCTAGTGTGAGCCTGTTTATCACTTGTTCTTTTGCTTCTGTTATGATCTCTATTGAGATGTCCCCCAAGGCTCATGTGCTCATAGGTGAAGGTTTGGGGAGGTGGCTTTGGCACTGAATTAAAATATCATGGGTGTTGCCGGGCATGGTGGCTCACCCCTGTAATTCCAGTACTTGGGAGGCAGAGATAGGAGGATTGCTGAGTTCGAGGCTTGCCTGGGCTACATAGTGAGCTCAGGGCCAGCCTGAACTACCAAGGGAGACCCTGTTTCAAAAAAAAAAAAATATCATGGGTGTGTGATTCTTTATCAGTTCAGCATAGTCCTGAGTATGACTGAATAAATTATTGAAGACATAAACGCCACTACAGCAGGTGGGCTATGCCAATAGGTTTGTATCCTGGAGGGGACATAAAAGGAAAGAGAGGCTCGTTGTTGCTTCTTCCTGCCTGCCCTTCCATAGACTGCCACTCTGCCATGCTGCCCAGCCAATTATGGACTAAAACCTCTACAAACTGTGAGCTAAAATAAACTCTTCTTTCTTTAACTTATGAGTGTGAAGATTCTGTCTCTGCAGTTAAGATGCTCTAATGATTCCCAACTTGTGCTCACCCTAGACATTGCCACCAATCCTCCTTTCTAAAATATAAATCTGATCATGTTGGTACTATAACTGAAGTCTTCAAGTGATTCACCATTAACTATAGGGTAGCATTCAAGTCTTTTAATAGAGTAGACAGACTTTCACCATTTTTTAAAAATTGAACTCTTTATTGCTACATTTTATATACACATCACGATCACACTCAACACTGGGAATTTGTACCAGTATATGACATGAGTTAATTCTCATTTTTACCCATTCCCCTACCTGCCCTAAACCCTTCTACCCGCTGTATACATATGCCTTCTTTTTTTAACTTATTTTTTCTTCCCCTAATTACTTACTCCTACTCTTTTCCCTTTGAATGTTTTCTATTTCACAATATCTATCATACACTCTAGAACTCATTTACATCTTCAGAGAAAAGTCACCATCTTTTTTTTTTTGAGACAGTATCTTTCTATATAGTTCAGATTGGCCTTGAACTCACTATATAGCTCAGTCTGACCTTGATCTTATAATGATCCTCCTATCTCAGCCTGTCAAGTGCTGCGATTACAGGCATAAGTCACTATGTTTGATTCACCATCCATTTTGACTTACGACTTCACACTGAAATAGTCACTTCTCTTAGAAATCCATAATTTCTCATTCTTCCACATGGGTTACCTGTATAACCTTTCTCACCTGTAAAACAGGAATACAAATTCCCATATCCCATGGTGGTTATAAACTTAGTAGAAAGTAGTAAATTATTACCTTGAGAACAGAGTTTAGAGCTGGGCATAGAATGCCAGAGCACTTGCCTAACATGCATGAGATCCTGATTTTGACAGGAGCAGCTGAGATGGGAATTCCTTTTAGAGAGTGATGACTCTTATTAGTTAAGAAGCAAATTATTATAGATGTAATTAGTTTAGAGGTGCCCAGATCTACCTTGGATGGGCCACAGTGAGAGGCTAGCTAAATGACCTTACTGAAGAAATGAGGAGAAATTTGAAAAGTTGGGGATAAATGATAGAGGAAGAAAAAGAAATTCAACTATTGTGAAAGCTAAAAACACCAGGTAGGAAAATCAACCATCTTTATTTTTAATGCAAAATAAATAATTTAATTAATTAATTAATTAATTAAGGAGGAGGATGGAGGAATTTCTGGGGACACAGTTTTCAGGGCTGTCACAAGAAAAACCCAAACAAGTTAAGACAAGCTTGTCATTTTAATCCATGGCAGGAGCCAGGAATCTAAATAGAATTGATAGAGGAGAGGTTATTCAGAACAGAGATGCCTAATTGTTAATTTTAAACTACTTTCTTCACTGTTCTGCAGTTTAACTCCCTTCCCCCGAATCTTGCCCCAAATCCTCTCTGAAGTCTGTTACACATATAATATTGAATCTAGATTCTTGTGAGAAACGAAGGTCCTGGGATGGTATCCACAGAGCAAAATACTGCAGGGAGCAGATGGAAGAAAAGCTTATCCTGAAAAGCAACAATTTACTTCTATCTACTTTGTAACTATAATAAAAGAATGGGGCAGGGTAGCGAGCTTCAGCGGCAGCTAAACTCATTAAATGAAAGTTCAGTGGAGCACTGACAACTCCTAGGCCCCCCGACTTCTTTTAACATTATGAAAAGGTGATTCTAGCTATTATAAGTTCTCCAGTGAGTCACCATCATCTAGAGGGGATGATGCAGTCATTAGGACACAAGTCTCTCGTGGAAGTAATCAGACCTTGCAAAAGATCAGAATCTGGTCAGTCCCCTCGCATCTGAGTTTCAAGGTAATGGAAACAGAGAAGCTAAAGGGCCACAATAAACAGTCCCACTGAGAAGCAGTTAGTAAGCTTCATTAAGTGAAAAAACATTTCAGGGTAAATGACTCAGTTATTCAATAAACAAATGTCAAGGAAAAAGAGGAAAGGTGATCTCAAAATTAAGAACCCTCAAGGGCATTATGATTACATGTGGTATGTGTACCAATCAATTATAAAAGAAAATCAATTGTGGAAATCTGGAGAGAAACTGATATTTGATAACATGAAGGAGCTATACTATTTTTAGATTTGGTAGTGATATTGTAGTTGAAAAATAGCTTTACATTTAAGAGACACATATTATATTATTCAAGCATTCCACAGGGAAGGGCTAGATAAATAGACAGAAGACAGGGAATTTATTAAGAGAATTGGTTTATCAATTGGTGATCACAAAGACTGGACAAAGACACAGTTTCACAGTGATCATGTGACACCTAGAGCTTCAGAGAAATTGTGGATTGTTTCATTGGGTCTCAGATGTTAGCGTGACTCTCAGTCGAAAGCCAAAGACCTGAAATGCCACTGGGGATGCCACAGGAGGAAGTCCTAGACTACAAAGGCTGGAGAAGCTTCAGTTGTTACATCTAAGGCAAGGAGAAGATGTCCCAGATACAGGAGAGAGACTGAATTCACTGCTTTTCTACCTGTCTGTTCTATCTGGGTCCCAGCTAATAGTCTGGTGTCTGCCCACAATTAAGGGTGGATGTTCCTCACACGATGCCCTGGCTTGTGTACCAATCTCTTCTGGAGATACCTTCAGAGATTCACATGAGGGTAATGCCTTTCCATCCATCTAGGTATCCCTTGAGTCAGATCGACACCTAAAATTAACTATTATGCATACAGCCTCACCCTGCAGGATCTTAATCTACAAAGATTACTCCACTAGGATTATTGGCCTTAAAATTTACTTACTTAGATTTAAGGATGTCTGCCCTGCCCTGCCCTACAGGATTATCTACAGGGATTAATATGGATAGCTGCCCTGTTTTATGCATGCTAGGATTACGGGTGTGAAGGCCTGGTGCTAAATGAAGATGTGGCAAGTTTGGGGCATTGGCCCTTTCTGTTTGTGTAGTATTTGTCTTTTTTTGCTGCACGGCTCCGAGTAGCAAGCATCAAGAGCACATAACTAGAACCTTTGCATTAGATTCTAATCTCCTGTGAGTCGATAGCACATGGTGAAATAATTAATAATTAGGCAGAAATGAGGTTTAGAGAAGCCGAGTTTGGGCCTGATCCACGCTACTCTGGGTGGAAAAAGAGCCAGGCCCAGCCCACCACACCTTTTACTCAGCACCTCTAGAGTAACAGAATGTAACAAAGACCCAGTGGGCAGGGCAGACGCCCATAAGAGTCTTGGAGATGCTATGCAGATCCCGAAGGGCAGGACAGACACCTCCAGTAGTGCTAGAGACATTATGCAGGTGAATGAAGATCCCGAGGGGCAGGGCAGACACCCACCACGGGGCAGCTCCTCCTTGAAGCATCACGGCCTGTGGTGCCACAAGACCCTGTGTTGTTAGCAGAGGTGAAGGTGAGTTGAGTCCAGAGTCCGTCTGCACCAGGAAGGCCTGATCGATTTCGACCTTCCAATTATTTCTCCCAAAACATGTTCCTAACACTTACTAATCATAACGAAGTCACATATCCTGCCCACATTCAGGAAGAGAGGATTACACAAGAGTGTGAACATCAGGAAACAGAAATCTTGGGGTTCTATTAGTCTTCTCACCGTACCTACTCGATATATTCTCTTGTGAATTAAATACTACTACTATTTCTGAGAATGGCATTATATCAAGGATTTAAAAAAATGATCCAGATATGGTAGAGTTTGGAAGATATTAATTAAAAACTTTTAACCTGAGTTGATTATTGCTGCAGTTGGATTTAATTGATTATAACCTTTCCGTATCTCTTTGTTAACTTTACAATAGTGCTGTCCAATAAATTATTTTGAAGAAGACATTCAAAGTGGTAAAGGATTAGGGAGCTACGACTACCCCGGGAACTTTTGGAGAAAGACTCTGGGTTTCCCGACATATCCATCCTTAAATGTTGGAACAAGATGACTTCAGCAAGCTGGGGGATTGAGGGACTGTCAGTGGCTGATGCGTAGGTTGTATAAATCACAGTCTCTGAAAAAGGATGAGAGGAATGAGGCCTTGCTCCATCATAGAAATCGCTCTCAAACTGGCAAGAACACAAACATGAGTAATTAAAGGAAATGCCTGCTGGAGTGCTTGTTGTTATTCCTGTGGCTGCCTCGATCCACCGCACTTATCTCATTAGCAGGCAGTGAAAGAGAATACTCTGTCCTAGGGTCTTGTACTTCCTGGAATTGATGTGCTTGTGGAAGTGAACTGGGTGCTGAGAAAGTGAGCTGGCCGAGCAGGATGAGATTCACGCTACATGTAAGCAGAAACGATGATGTTTCCTATGCTGCTATATTACTGTAGGACAGAATAAGGTGATGAGAAACAAGGAGGCCATGTCTCCGGAGCCTGAACTGGGGACTCAGAACCCCCGCTCTGATGTCTAGCGCTCCAAATAAGCAGAGGAAGCCTGTGCGGGTCCGGGTGAGGTGTGGAGACAGTGTTGGCTTCTCGGAGGCCTTTGTTCTAGCACAAAACAAAGGGTGGGAAGAAAAAAAGTCACAGACCCTGAGGATCTCTTATTGCTCTTTTTTGTCTCATGTTCTGACTCTCACTGGGCCCCTTTGGTGGTGTCAGCTGGGTCCTTTCAGAGTTTTGTGTTCAGCTGATGGTTCCTCAAAGGTATAAAGTAAAAGTTGAAAAGACCAAATTTTTCTAGATGGTTTGCCCACAGCTGTAGGAGAACCGAAGGCCTTCAGACCCAGAGCAGACCAGTGACTGACAAGCTCCAAGAAGCTCCAAGGTCCATGAAAGTGACTCACTGCAACATCATTCTAAGTCTGAGACTGACCCCTTTGTCCCCGCCCTACCCGTGGACCCTTAGCTCTGGGTCTGCGTGAGGAAGATCTAAAACCAACCTCTTCTGAAGGCTGACAGTTCTGTTAAGAAGTAGTCATACAAGCCTGGAGGTCTTCCCCAATCTTATGTACCCTTATAAAAAGGTGAAGAGTTTCTGCCTGTAAAATTATCTGGAAAACTCAACTTTATTCTAACCACATAGGAACATTTCATCGGAATCTAAATGTCTGTTTGACGACTTCACTTCCAGATGATTTTGACTAGATGACATTCTTTTCTGTTACATTAACAAGAGCATCTTCTGCCTTAGAAATCCTTTAATATCTGTCTAAGACCATCAGTTTCCAAATACAAGCTTGGACCAAAGCTCTGGCAGGACTATCAACAGAGAGACATGCATTTGCATAAACAGGAGTTTATATTTGAAAAAGAATACATTAACCTTTTTCAATGCAAATGATTAATGCTTGGAACAACCTCATAATCCTCTGAGCCTTTAAAGGGGCAAGAGACAATAACTGTCACTAAAGTGAGAAGGCTGAAAAGAAAATTCTGTAACATCGTGTCACTCAGTTCATTTTACCTTCTTCTTCTTCGTATTTGTCAGTCCACCAACCTCACATAAATGTTTTGAGAAAGTTTTTGAATTTAGAGGTAGGGGTTGCACAAGCCCCATTTCTACAAAGACAGAGCACCACAAAGTATGCTTATTAGGAAACAAAGAGTACTTATCTCTTCCACAAAATTAGCATTGAACTAGTATCTGGGCATGTAAGTATATTGGAAGAGAGTTTTTAAGAAAATTAAGTCTTGATATATTCTGCTACATTATTATGAAAACCAAAATAAGCTGATAAAAGCATAATTCTGAACTTCTGATGCAGTCAACCATTCGCAGTTAAAGATAGGTGGATGATGCATATACTCACTTCCTCGTGCCAGAAGGTCTACTTCATTGACTTGTCCTTTATTGATCTTCCCTCTTAGCGCTCCTATCTCAAGTTTCTAATAACAATGGAAAGTGGGTGACTGATGTAGTCCTGCCTTGTTTACAAGAGGAAGGGACTGTGTAAACATGGTTGTTTGTGTTTACTTGGGGCAAACTATTCTATTTTGGGTGTAAAAGTATGGAAATGAATGACCACCATATCTTTGACATCCTTGAATAGAATAAAAAAGGTAACCATAGCCTCAAAGAAATTTCTTTTAGGTGTAAGTGAGTTCTAAAATCTATGATAGGTATTGTGAAATAGTAAGAAAATATTCGAAGGGAAAAGGGGTAGGGGTAAGTACAGAAGGGAAAGAAAAAATTTGATGGTTAAAAAGGGAAACAAAGCTTATGTATATATGGTGTGGGGGTTATAGGGAGGGCAGGGGAATGGGGAAAAATGAGAATTAAGTCGTGTCATGAACTGGTACAATATTCAACATCGATTGTGATCATAACATGTACATAAAATATACCCCCAAAAGGGAAGAAATTTCTATTAGCATATATAACTACAAATTGGACTCTCAAAACGTAGCCTCGAAACCTGACCACCTACTGAATCAAAACCTTGAGTGGGACTAATATATAATGGTAAAGTCATTTCTCCAGTTGATCCTGACACACATTGAAAGTCTATTATTACACTTGCTTTTCAACCTTTTTTTTTTTTTTTTTTTTCCAGACAGGATCTCGCTTTGTAGTTCAGGCTGGCCCTGAGCTCACTATGGTGCCCGGGCAAGCCTCGAACTCAGCAATCCTCCTGCCTCTGCCTCCCGAGTGCTGGGATTACAGGCGTGAGCCACCACGCCCGGCACTGTGGTATGCGGTGTTGATTGTTAGTGGGCGTGTCTCCACGCCCAGCATTATATGTGGTTACTGGGGATCGAACTCAGGACCTTGCGCTTGCGAGGCAGGCGCCGGAACCACTGAGCTAACCCTCCGGCCCAACTTTTCAACCTTTTCATGTAGCCTCCTCATGTCCATTTCTCTTCATCGTTGAGAGAGACAAAACAGGAAAACTAGATTTCAGCCCTAGTTCCTTTCCTTTCTAGTTCTGCATTCTCGACAGAGACTGCAAACTTAAATTTTCCTAGTATGGAAATAATATAATAACATCTTTTCTGCTTACCTGGTAGACTCAAGTGAGTAATAAAAGTAAAGGCTCTGTACTGGGAAGGGTAGCGTGTTATATGGTAGGAATGATGCTAGCCATCACTGTTGTATTTTTGATTTCTTACATCAAGGTTCAAATAAATCCTTCATAAGAAATCAGCCTACTCATCTTATGGTAGATTTCTCATTTAAAAACTGTTAAAAACTAGAGAGCCTTGAAATAAATAGGAGGCTTGGGTCTTGCCTCAGTGGAATGTAAAACTACTTAGTGAGATGTGCTACAAACATATACCTTCCAAAGTTGGAAATCCACACACACATATTGAGCAAATTATATATAAGACCTGGTGTAATTCACTCTTTTTTTTTTTTTTGGTGCAGAATTTCTTTGTCATAGATGAAATCTGGGTATTCCTTCTCTAGGACCATGTACATATTATGCTGGAAGATTCAAAATATTTATAAAAATAGATCTCCCAGATGTTGACAGATGTTCTTATGACCCACTTGTAGAATTGTAGGTTAAGAACTCCTAATTTTGAAACAAGTAAGAGACAGTGATCAGCAGAAAGAAGAGAACTGGGCATTTCTAAAGGTCTTTTTGAGATTCCTGTGGCCGGCAATCTCTGGGCTCCCCCTTTGACTTGACTCTAATGAACAGAACTGTTGAAAGAAACACTAGGCCAGTTGAGGAGTTAACAGGTTCACAGTGCAGGTGTAACTCATTTGTCTCGCTGATGGGCAGCTGAACCACTGGTAATATTAATTTTATTAATAAAAAGATTGATAAAAGTGGTTACATCCCTTGTAATGGCAAAATACAGGCCACTGGGTTGGAGAGTCATGCATGTACCACCAGTGGTTCAAACCTGAGGAAATGTGCTAAGATTTTAAAAAATGGGAAAGTTTTGCTCTTATGGCTTTGGAAGACCTAGGATGCTGACACGAGAAGCCTACATTAATGGAGAGAATATTTGGAGAGGCCAACAAAAGAGAACCAGAGAGAGAGAGAGAGAGAGAGAGACAGACAGACAGACAGACAGAGACAGAGACTGACCTAGGTCTACCAATAGCCCAGATGAGCTCAGCTTGGCCCATTTGCCCTGTAGAGGCATGGGAATGAGCCAACTTGGGTGTTCGCAGGAATCAAATCAGCAGATGACTACAGAAGACTCCTCGTGTAGCACAAACAGAAATACCCAGATGTAGATATAGCCAATTCATAATATCATGACGGGCAATACAGCTATTCTTGTGTTAAGCCACAAAGTTGGGACAGTTTTTTTTTTGTTTGTTTGTTTGTTTTTGAGACAGGGTCTCACTTTGTACTTCAGGCTGGCCTGAGCTCACTATGTAGTCCAGGCAAGCCTCGAACTCAGCAATCCTCCTGCCTCTGCCTCCCGAGTGCTGGGATGACAGGCGTGAGCCACCACGCCCAGCGGGACAGTTTGTTTTGCTGAAGTAGGTAGTACCAGAAAAGAATGACTGGGAGAAAAATAAATGAGGAAAAGTGATGAGTTGTATTCAAAGAATAGTGTGATAATTAACTGTCCTGGGATGGTAAACACAAAAAAATCCATCTGAGAAAGGACATTGAAAAGATGAAGAATGGTGAATTCAGGCCATGGGTCCCCTGTTGGTTCTCATTTGTTGATTCATACAATTATCAGGAGGAGGACTTGCTTCTAGCTTTGGGGAAAAAAAATGGGTGAAGTATTCCCCTTTGCAGCAATTTGTGAAGACTTATCCATGACTCCTATGATGGAATCTTAGAAGAGGAGGTAGGAAAAGCAAAGATCGTCTGTTCTTGAGTTTTCAGTGGGTCTTCCATCAGTCCTTTTCACAGGCCAGGAGGGCACTCCCAGAACTGGTGTTCCAACTGAGCAACTTCAGCCTCCCAGAGCCACAAACATGTACAAATTTGAGGTGGAAAAATGGACCATTTGGGGGAGGGTGTAAAACTAGGGACAAAGCCTGAAATTCCTGGATGCTGACCTCTAATGAACTCCCCCATCCGCAGCTTCTGAGAAGTCACATGGTTTATGACGAAGCCTTACTTTTAGAAATGATGACATTTGACGTGGTCTTGTGACTAACGTCAGCAAGTGCTTGGGCAAGTCATTTCCCTTTTGCCCACTTCTGTTATGGATCTGGAAAATTAACAAGGAGGCTGCTGCTTCTCAAGTGTCAGTGTTTAAAGAAATCATCTGACGTAAGCAAGTAGATTCTGATACAGAAGGGCTGCCCCGGGACCTGCTATTCTGCATCACTAACAAATCCCTGGGTTATGGCCATGCTGCTTCTGGGATTGTACATTGAGCAGGAAAACCCCAGCAGATTCCGCAAGATCATTTCCAGGTTTGTGATCCTTATTGCACTGAGTCTTTGGGTTGTTGTTGTTTTCTTTTTGGCCCATCCTGGGGCTTGAACCCAGGTTCTGACACTGAGCTACAACTTGGTTCTTTGAATATTGAAAACTTTAGCACTTTATTCTCCAACTACTTTCCCTGAAATACAAATTTTTCAGTGGGGAATTTACCACAGAGTGTCCAAGGACTGCCGGGCATCTGTTAAGCTTATGAAACCCAGTACTCTCTCTGGCCGAGGTAGGAGGATTGTAAGTTTGAGTCTAGCCTGGGCACCTTAATGACTTAGTGAGACCTTGTTTCAAAAAAAAAAAAAAAATCTGGTGATTTATTCAGTATGAAAGTCTTGGATTGAAACCTCATTACCAGGCCAAAAACAAAAAAACAAAATAAAAACAAAACAAAAAAACACTGCACGGACATGTGCAGCTCCTAGTCTGACCCATATAGGTACTAAGACTCATGTCCTGTTAAAAGAGGCAAAATTTGGATCCTCCACTATGTAGCCAAAAATAATGCAAATAATGCCAAAAAATGCAGCCAAATAATGCAAGAAGAATTTCAGTTTAAAAACAACAATGAAAAATATGTCCTTTGTCAAATCTGCTCCGTATACCTACATCCAACACAGCAAGTTATCCTCTCAGAAATTTGCATGTGAGTGACTTTTGACACCCATTTGCTAACACCAGCTTAATGCAGACATATGGGAGGATATTGAAGTAGAAAGCTGCTGCCCTTTCAGATGACAGCAATTATGGTTACACTTCCAGGAACTCCTTCTTCTGTTTCCATAGCAACTCAGATCAAATTAGCTTTCCTGACACTGAGCAAGTTTGGTTTGGAAGTAGTGAGATTACATTCAAGTAGAAATAACTAGTTGGCTACACAGTCTGTCATTTTACCCTTATATTTATGTTACTCACTATTTATGCATTTCTTTAAAATGACTTCCACAGTGTATCGGAGTCATAATGTTATCTCTTAGTTTAGGATAGGCATATATTATTTTTTTTCAATTCATATTTTATTCCATACTCAATGTGAACGTGAAGGATACTGACTCAGAGATGTTGTCTAACTTGCTTAAGGCCAGTGTTAGAGTCGGGGTTTGTAAACAACATGACCTTCCTCGACACAGTAGCAAGTGACTATACCATGTTGGCCTGCACCTACTGACAGCCACTCACACCAGAGGGAGGTAGAGTGGACAGAAGCAGAACTCCATAGACACACTGCATAGTTGGGTTCCACTTTGTTCCCCAAAAGTCTGTGCGTTAGAAGGTTGGTCCCCAATATGTTAGTGTTAAGGGGTCATGGAGCCTTTAAGAGTGGGGCCCATCACCTTCTAAAGAGGAAGAGTGGGCTTCAACTTGATGTACCCTTTGGATGAGGTTTAGGGACTGTTGTTAGAGAAAAATACTTCAGGATATGTCATTAAGAGATGTAAGCACGTTTACTGAGCAGAGTCAAAGTACACACTCAGAAGCAAGTGTGAATGCTGGAGAGTTAAGAGTACTATCTTCTGGGGTTGAGCAACAGGGTGGGACAAAGTGTGTCCTGAAGACCAGTGACTCAGGATGTGTGTTCACAGTGTCTGTGACATTACCCACTACTGGGCTAGATTAGAATCCAAACCTTTGTATATATTTGAAGTTTAGAGATGGAGTATCCAACTAATAGTGCTTTGATGGTGGAAGTCTGTGAAATATGTGAATCTATAACTTCTAAAGATAAACATGGGCACAATTTACAGACTTTTGTATCTTTAAGACTCTTGAGAATTTAGGAGTGAGAAGCCTGGAAGAGAAAAAAACGCATTTAGGAGTGAAAAAAAGGATACTGTAAATTTGGGTAACTTTGTGTCCTGAAGCTGTAGTTTGCTTAAAAGTACAATTTTAAAATTTAAATTTTCTTGTCTCCTTTCTATCTCTCTTACCTTCAGTCTTACTGTAGGGCTTAGTGGAAGGTGGTCAAGTCATCGGGAGCACAGCCCTCCGAAGGGATTAATGTTGGTTTCCTAGAGTGAGTTAGCTCTCCCTGGAGTCAGTGGTTTCACAAAGAGCAAAATGACTCCTTCTTAGACTCTGGCTTCCTGTCTCACCCTGTGATTTGTTCTTATCTCTTCTTGTGTGAACTTCCGGTCTTACCTTGTGATTGTTCTCTCTCACAATTGCTCCTACCATGTTGTGGTAATGTAGCCAAGGGAGCCAGAGGCCAGAAAGATAGGGCTACTGAATCTTAGACTTTTCATTTTTAAAACTATTAAGCTAAATAAACTTCTCTTCTTGATAAGGACACAGCTTCAGATATTTTATTCTAGAAACAGAAAAAAGACTAATATATAGATCAACATGCTCAGTGGGGCTTTGCTAACATTTCACCTTTGGAAGATTATGAAGTTTTATTAATCTACACAGAATACAAATATATCTTTCCTAGTCTATCAGTTGCTGAACACACATATTTTTATTTTACTTCTTTGGAGCTTGAAGGATTTTCTGGCCAACTGTGTCCCTGTTCCTGGTGGAAATGCTTCTATAAAGAGAGGCAATACAATAAAAATAGCTGGTAAAAATTTTCCCCGTATTGTAGGTTGTCTTTTCACTCTGTTGCTAATCTCTCTTGTTGTGCAGAAAGTTTTTTAATAGAATGGGATTCCTGTTATTGATTCTTTGTTCTACTTCCATCTCACTCAAGAAAGAATGGTTGCTAACAAGAAATCAGCCAACAACAAAAGCTGACAAGCCTGTGGGAAAAAAGGAACCTCTCCACTGTTGGTGGGAATATAGCCTGGTACAGCCACTGTGGAAATCAGTGTGGAGACTCCTCAAGAACTATGACTGGAGGTCCCATTTGACCCTGCTATTCCCCTGCTTGGTAAATACACAAAAGAATTAAAAGTATCATAACACAGCAACATATGTGCCTCCATGTTTATAGCAGAATAGTTTGTAGTATCTAAATTTTGGAAACAGCCCAAAGCCCATCAACTTGTGAGTGAATAAAGATGTGGGTTTCTTTTCCTAAAATGGAGTACTGTGAGGCATACAGAAAGATAAATGAGATATTTATATAATGGACGCACCTTGAGGCCATACTCACAAATGAAATAAATAGGACACATGTGCAAATACTGTATTGTTTCTCTAGTATGAGAAACTGAAAGCATAAATGAGATCCAAATGTATAATAGATACAGAAAAATAGGAAGAAAATGTTAAAAGGAGAACAGGAACTAGGAAATGGGGTCAGAGGATAGCAAAGAAAAGAAAAAAAATGATGATAAAAAGAGAAAAACAGAAACAAAACTTATGCACATGGGGGTAGAGGGATTAAGGGAAGGCAGAGGAATGGGAAGAAATAGGAATGAAGATGTGCCATGCATGGCTATAATTTCTCAATGATGAATGTGATCATAATGTATACTTTAAATTACCAATAAACTCAATGAAGAAGTAAATTCTGGCACTGGGGATTTACCTCAAGTGGTACTGCTCTTACCTTGGAAGCACAAGGGCCAGCATTTGACCCCTGGTACCACACACACAAAAATTAAATTTAAAAAAATGACTCTGGGTGAAATATGGTACATAACAAAACATAATAAAAATAGCTCTAGACCAAATGTCAAAAGGCTGTACTATGATTTCATGAATACGAGGCTATGACACCTTCATAGAATTACTTTTTTTCTAGGCTTCCAGAAAAATGGAAGGATAATGCTAGATTATAGCTACTAGTGTCCCTTGACTTGCTATATCATCTTCTCTCTCTCTCTCTCTGTGTCTCCCCAATTCAATCTTATCCATCTTTCTCCAATCTGATTTCCCCCTGCACTCCCAACTCCTAAGCAAAACTTTTCTGTCTACAGAAGCAGTTTTATTTGGGAAGGAGCATATGTAGGGGAGAATTACTAATGCTATATGGGTCCCCTACTAAGATGTTCTGTCATATTTAGATGTTTGGAAGGTCAGTTACTAAATGTAGGTTGGGAGGGCTACTGAATTGTGGGAGGATGGGTATAGACACTATCATTTGGGTTCATCAGATCATTTATCAAGACATTAGGTTTTTTTTTTTTTTTGAGAAAGGATCTTGCTTTGTAGTTCACGCTGGCCCGGAGCTCACTATGTAGCCCAGGCAAACCTTGAACTCACAGCAATCCTCCTGCCTCTGCCTCCTGAGTGTTGGGATTACATGCAAGAGCCACCATCCCTGGCGCTGTGGTATGTGTTTACCAGGGATTGCACTCTGGACCTATGTGCTTGCAAGGCAGAAGCCAGAACCACTGAGCTAAATTCTCAGCCCCAACATTAGGTTTCTTGTTTGTTTCATTTCTGGTAGAGACTTGGGAGAAGGTAATTCATCCTTTCCCCCAAATCTTAAATGGATGTATGCATCTTCTGGAGAATCAATTTTACTTTATACTGTATTTGAAATCAATTTTTTTTTTTTTTGCGGTACCAGGAATTGAACTCGGCTCTTGTGCATTGAAGGTCGGCACGGTACCACTTGAGCTAAATCCCCAGCCCACAGATATCCTTTTAAATCTGTTGGTAGACATGAAAACTTTTGCTGAGGAATTGGGAATCCTAGTAAAATTAGTCTTAAGAAACTTAAGGCATATGGAAAACCACGATACATACATTCAGTGAATGTAATAACAGAAGTCATTATAATCCCCTCTATTCATAACTTTTTTGATTTGTATGGATAACACCTGGCCTAGCCCCATGAACAAACCCCATCCCTTCCTGAAATACTGCCCATAAGCATGAAAGAGGTCTGGAGGGCTATGGAGACATGTTTCCTTTCTTTATTTCATCCTGTTTGTACCTTTCAAGGCCTGGTTCTTTTCTTCAGCCTCAAGGGAATTTAGGGTATTCAAGAAAACTAGGTCACAAATTGCTCCCATCTCTGAGAAGGAGAGAAATGACATTGTTTTTCACCCTGTTCCTCTTATCTGGAGATACCAGTGAATATGTGCTACTTTAGAAGAGTAATTATGAATGTGTGAAAATCTGCCATGATTCAATATCAGTGCACTCAGTCAAAAACCCTTTAGTGGAGCTGAAGCTTATGGCCTACCTACAGCCCAAACCTCTAGAGCTGGAAAGTGAGTGGATAATGAAATTTAATCACAGTCATCCTGTGAGTCAGACACAAATAAGCCTGCGGCCTGCGGAGAGAATGACGGAGATGCTTATGGTTTCTCCCAAGCAAACAAAAGTGCCGGTTCCAATATCTGGAGGATGAGAAGGGTTTCTCCATCTCCCTTTCCCCTCAGTACCAGCACCACCCAACTATAAGGAACTTCTAAGCAGCTCTTCTTAATATCACAGATTAAGCACCTGGAAACCATTGGTATTTTTTATATATTTCAGTTCTTTGACCCACATGTGCAGATTCTGGTTTATGAAGTGAGAGCAATGTCAGGAGTACAACTGGGACTGTGACTGAGCCTAGCTTTCCCGCCTGCAGTCAAACGTGGGGACTTGACTGTCTTTGTCTCCTCTAGCAACAAGGACTCTGGAGGTCCCACATGCTACGATGCCCCAGGGCAGAACTACACCAGATCTTCATCTACATAATTCCTGTAGGACTCCTGGCAAAGTCTGCCCACCCTCTGGGTCTTTCGGGTCCTTTGTTATTCAAAATGTACATAATAAAAGGTGTGGCAAGCTCAGTTTTGTCATCCTTCCTACCCAGAGCATCATGGATCAAGCCCATGCTCACCTTCTCTAATTTGTGTGTATTAATTAATTTTTCCGGTGCTATTGAACTCACAGGAGTCTAGAACTTAACTGCAGAGGTTCTAGTTACATCCCCCTTCCCCTGTTCCCTACTTTTTTTTTGTTGTTTGAGATTTAGAGAAGAAGCTGAGCTTGGTTGGGCCTGATCCATGCTATTCTTGGTGTTTAAATAACCTCTACCCAGTGGGTTAGGAGAAGGACTGACATTGATCATTTCTTCTACTTTTATGGGACACATTTGGAGGCATCAGTGACCCTGATCTAATGCCATCTAGGTGCCACAAGCCCCTTTTCCAAAGGACAGCATCGCCTGGAAGTGATAAACATGCATTGTCCTTCTTTACCCCACTGCCCTCAGTACCAGCAGGGAAATTTAGTCTGGAGGTGGGAAGAAGCAGCCATGATGAAGAGAATGCTTTAACCATGCAGAATAGAACGTGCTTTCCAACACCTTGATCCATTCATCATGGCGCCTCCTTTAATTATACCTCCATCTTATTTCCAGAGAGCAGAGCAAAGCACACACCATCTTCGATGTTATCAAAGCTCAGATCTGTGAGTATCATGCAGCGAGTGAGAGATTTAAGAAGAGTTATGCTGGCCTACTTTAGGGTTCTAAAGTGTTTCCCGAATCAGTGGTTCTCAGAGCACAGCCCCTGGTCTAGTGCCAGCAGCAGCAGCAGCGGCAGCAGCAGCAGCATCTGAAACTTCCAAGAAATGCACAGTTTTCATACCCCCTTTGTTGAATCAGAAACTCTGAAGCTGGCACCCTCCAGTTGACTCCACACTCAAGAGCCACTGGTCTAAGTTAGCCAGCTCCTCTTACAAGTTTGGATGGGACAGGAAGAAAAACAAGGGATTGGATTGGAAAGGCTGAGCTGAACGAAGTCCTCATTCTATCTGCCCTTGGTAGGACCAAACTGCAGGTCTCCACCTTCTACTGCTTTGAGGGTCAAAACACGTGGTGGCACAGACCTATACTCCTGGCATTCTAGGAGGCTAAGGAAAGAGGGTTGCAAATTCAAGCCCAGCCTGGACAAACTGGTGACACAGTTTATAATGTCAAAATTTATGTAATGTCAAAAGTTTTAAAAAACCGGAGATTTAACTCCATGTGAGGGCTCCAGCTTCAATCCCCAGTACCTTAGAAAAGAAGTTAGCCAGGCATAGGAACACAGATTTCATTCTGAGAGACTGAGGCATAAGGATTACAAATTCAGCCTGGACAACTTAGTGACTTAGCAAGAACTTGTCTCAAAACTTAAAAAAAATGGGCCAGAGATTTAGCTCAGTGCTTCCCGTGTCTTAGCTCAGTGGTTCTGGTGCCTGCCTAGCAATCTCAAGGTCTCTGGTTCGATCCTGGTAACTACATACAGCAATAGTGAGCGTGGTGACACACCCACCAGCAATCAGTACCACATACCACAGTGCCAGGCGTGATGGCTCACATTTGTAATCCCAGCACTCAGGAGGCACAGGCAGGAGTATTGCTGAGTTCAAGGCTTGCCTGGGCTACATAGTGAGCTCAGGGCCAGCCTGAACTGCAAAGTGAGACCCTGTCTCAAAAAAAAAAAAAAAAAAAAAGAATGGTTATAGCTCAGAGCAGAGATGCTAGGTTCAATATTCTGCACTGAAAATGTAATCAGATACTGAAAGAGGTTGGAAAAGAAAATGGTTTGAGTGATGGCTTTGATTTAGAAACACAAAGAAGGGAGATAGTATATAAATCTACAGACAAATGTGTAAGAAGATGTCCAACAAATAAATCAAAACTCTATGGGAAACTGGCGATAATACTCTCCCACGTGCACGAGAAGCAGAGAATAAGATGTGTTTCAAGGAAATAAACTGATGAACATTGCTCAGACTCCTGCAATTCTCTCTTTTATTACTTATTAAGATGCAGTGGAAATTTTCTGAATGTTGCTGTAATCCTTCTCTGGAATGAAATAGAATGGATCTAGGCCAGAGAAGCTTCGGCTGCCTGTTTCTTCACCTGCGAGTGTGGGGGCTGAAGGGGGAGGCTCGCTGTTCTCCATGTGAGAGTCCTCGCACGTGTGAGTTCCTGGCTAACAGCAGCTGCTGCAAAGAAAATAATCATCTTCTGGGGCTGGAACTTTATTTCCTCCAGAAATTAATCAAGGCCAAAGCAACCTAAGTCTCATTAGAACATATTTGATCAGTTCCCCTCTCTGTGTTCCTCGACTGGGGAAATAGAATTGCTTCAATCCCTCACCCTCCCGGCTTCCCGCAGCTGCCGCATCTTCAGCTAGTTTTATGTTCAGCCTGCGGGTAACTTATTCTCAGAAAGCGAGGAGTTACCATTCGGTCACTAGCTGATTTCAGTGAGAGCTGGTGTTGAGACTAGTGACAGATAATGCTGTCTAGGTGAAATGGCCACAAATAGCTGGCTGTGGGAATAACCGTCAAAGGAAGTCAGGGGTGCGCAGCGGAGCGTAAATATAATTACAGCTGCTCAGAAGCTGAAGCAGGGAAAAGCACAAGTTCAAGGCCAGCTTTGACACCGTAGTGAGATGCTGTCTCAGAAACAAAGGAGAAGGGGATAGCTGGGAGGGCAGCTCAATATTCAAGCATTTGCATAGTGCGTGAGGCTCTGGGTTCGATCTCCAGCACTGTCAAAAATATTGGCCATTATTTTACCTCAGTAAATGACTCATTTCTTCTATTTTTTTTTTTTT
>PVIC010019548.1:0-20727 GCA_004025085.1 Thryonomys swinderianus
TCCTTCCTTCCTTCCTTCCTTCCTTCCTTTCCTTTCCAAGGTCTCGCTTTGTAGTTCAGGCTGGCCCTGAGCTCACTGTATAGCCCAGAAAAGCCTTGAATTCAGCAATCCTCCTGCCTCTACCTCCTGAGTGCTGGTATTACAGGCGTGAGCCATCACACCTGGCATTGTGGTGTGTGATACTGATTGCTGGTGGGTGTGAGTCACCACACTTGGTATCGTTGTATGTGGTAACTGGGGATCCAACCTAGGACCTTACACTTGATAGATAGGCGCTGGAGCCACTGAGCTAAATGTCCAACCCCTTCTGCTTTGTTTTCTGTCTCTTTCCCAGCTTGTATCAGTCACTTTCTCATCACTAGAACAGAATTGTAGACTTTCACAACTTAACTGAGGAGAGATTTATTTTGACTTATAGTTCAGCCCACAGTAGGCTGGCTCCAAGGCAGAAATGGCACATTGCAAGTGCACAGTGGGGTACTTCTCACCCTATGGCAACCAAAAAGGAGATTGAGAGGGACCAGGGAAAAACTGGGGACAGGAATACACATTTTCAGGTCATACCCTAATGATTCATCTCTTCTCACATCTAAACTTGAGCATTTTGGGGACCATTTTAGATTTGAACCATAACACAACTCTTTTTCAGGCAAATCTTTTCTTCCCTTTCCTTTTACTTTCTCCTGCTATGGCTTGGATTTGAAAGTTCCCTAAAGGCCCATATGTTAAAACCTGAGACCCCAGTGTGGCACTGTTGAGAGACACTTGGGAGTTGGGGCCCAGTGGTATGTCTTCTGGTCACTGGGGTTGTGTCCTAGAATGGGTGACAGAACTTCAGCCCTTCCTGTACATTTTTTACTTCCCAGCTGCCATGAGTGAGCAGCTTCCTTGGCCACAGGCTCTGGCTGTGATATGTTGTCTTACTTTCCCAAAGTCCTTTTTATAACTTAATCACCTCAGGCATTTTGTTATAGTAATGGAAAGTTCACATTTTCATTTTACACAAGAGTTCCAGATGGTCATAATCAGGTCTACCATGCTTGGGTTGTCTGTGCATTTTAAGGTAAAGGAAAAGCTCTATTTTGGAAATAACAATATTAATGTTACAGAGAATTATCTTGTTAACCTTCACAGTCACTGAAAGAGCCCAGGGCTACAGTCAGAACTTGTCTGAACTCCTCTTTTGATCTTTCTGTCATCTTATTATTTGATCTTTCTATCATCTTATTATTTGAACCTTCTTGTCATCCCTCTCAGTGTATCCTACTATGTGCAGATCACCTGTATTTATAGCCTAATTTTATTCATTAAAATTTTTAGGTATTGGCACTCACCAAATTTACTTCCTATCATTAAAAGATTGTGAGAATAAGGAGGACTTCTTGCATTGGTGTTAAGTAGCTATTGAGAACAATCCTAGGAATTCAACTGGAAATTCCTGTAGAATGTACTTTCTTTTCTTCCAGAAACATATGGGCACTTAGAAAGTGGTAGGGATTGAGCTGGATGACAGAGGTCAAGGTCAGAGAGAGAACATGGCCTCAGAATCCAGGAAGACTGCAGGTTGACAGGTCACTTGGTTGCTGTTGCTCCTACTTTGATCAAAAGCCACACCTGGACACACAGTTCACCTGAGATTTGAATCTAAAGAACCACGGCCAAGATTTTGATGTCCTCAAAATCAGAATTAAAGCAGCACAGGAATTTAAGGGAGCTGGTAAATGATGGCCCTCTGCCTGCTTGTATAAAGGAAGTTTTACTGCCATACAGTCATAGCCATTCATTTGTAACTTGTCTGTGGCTACTCTTGAAATGCAGGGGGCAGAATTGAGTATGTGTAATAGAGACTGCACACCCCAAATACTGCAAATGTTTATCATCTCATCCTTTACAAAAGAAAAGATCTTTACTGACCGGCTTGGAGAATATACATCCTGGCAGAGACAGTAGAGGCATCATGGGCTAAAACCTGCAGCACTGTCTTGAAGATTGGGCTATGTGAAGACCTCAGAACTTCCTTGTCCTTGTAAGGGTAGCAGTGGTTTCCAGAGAAGATGTTCTGACAATGCCTGAAGTCTACTTTCCTGTCAGTGCGGAGGGATAGCACCCAGAGCTGGATTTAATTTGATTTCAAGAAAATAAAGGAATAGAATAAATTGTACCCTGGGGATTGTCTCTGCTTTGGCAAAATACATTTTACCCTATTATCCCATGCAATCCACTTCTCCCAAGAATTTCTCCTATCGTGTCCTTCCCAGATTGCAGCGTTCTCTCCTTGTTGCCACGGGAAAGCTGTTACAGCAGGAACGCACAGGGGAAGAACAAAAGATAGCGTTCAGCTTTTGAGTTTCAAAGCAGATTTTTGAAAGACTTGGCACTTGAAATCATCTTAAAAGCCAAGAGTTTTTTCTTTATAAGAGCCAAGGTTTTTCTTTTTTTTTTTTAATGGTTTCAAAAGCTTAAGGTCTAGAAGAGATTAGGGTATAAAGTTTATGCCATAATAAAAAAATTGGAAAGATTAAGAGGCAGTTGTATCATTACAGAAGAAATAACATCTCTCCAGAAAGAGAGAAAACCCAAGAGAAACAGGTGCTGATACGTATTGCATGTGTTAGTGCTGTATAACAAACCCTCCAGAATGTAGCGTTTTAGAACAACATTCAGTTATTTCCCTCTCTGTCCTTCACTGTGGGCAGTGGTTGGTGTAGAAGGATCTTCTCTGACGGCATCAGTGAGGATGAGTGGATGAGGGGTTTGGGGGAGGTTAGGAGGAACTTTTGCCAGAGGGTTTGTTCATAGAGCTGACAAGTTGGTGCTGGCTGCTGGTGGGAGATCAGGTGGGAGTGTGGTTGAGCTTTTCTTTTTGAGGAAAAAATCTTTATGGCTGCCGGGACTTTTGTAGCATGGGTTCTTGATTCTAAGATTAAATGTTCCAAAAGAGAAAGTAGAAATACATGACCTTCAAATATCAAACCTTTGAAGTCATCCAGCAGCTCTTCTGCTTTACCCTACTGGTGGAGGCAATCATGATTTAAGGGAAAGGAACAAAGATCCCACCATTCAGTGGTTGGAGTGTCAAGATTACCTTTACAACTACTGGGACAAGCATCCTGTGGCCTCCATCTTGGAAAATATCCTCTATCCCTTGCTTATTTTAGGAAGAGCCATGTCTTCTGGCCCCTTCCCTGAATCTTAAGAGGGAAAATGCTCAGTAAAAATCTAAATATGATGGGGGGCTGGAAGCAGGGAGGGCCTGTGCCTCTACTGCCAGGCTTTGCAGAGAAGCTCCTACACAGCCTGGCTGAAGCAGCAGACAAGAAGTGTTGCTTGTGTCATCTGAGCAGACTGGGGAGAGGCTGTCGTACATCCCAGCACCTCCCAGGGTGACGAGAGCACACTCCTCTCTATCTCAGGTCAGCATGGCGGGGGCACTGAGAGCCTGGGACGCGGGATGAGGGGAAATATCTGTTCTTGAGTGGAGACTAGGAAGCATTAAGAAATCTCTATGATGTCAACAGTGAGTAATGATACTGATCAAGGATAAGACAATGTATCAGATACCACAGAGATAAACAGCGGCTGGTTAGTTTCTTCTGTGTCTTAGTCTATTTTTTGTTGCTATAACTGAATGCTACAGACTGGGGAATTTATAAAGAATAGAGGCTGAAGGGCCTGGGATGTAGCTCAGTGGTACTGTCCCTGCCTGGCAAGAATAGAGGCTGGTTTGACTCCTAGTCCTGAAGGCATAGAGTTATAGATGACAGATAGTAACACGTGACTGATAGAGCCAGTGTGCCGAGTCTGCTCTTTATCTTTTTATAAAGTTATTTTTTATAATGTTATTGTTGGTGTCCCACCCTCGTGACTTCATCTAATCCTAATTTTCATCTACAGATCCCAGCTCTAAACTCCATTAACATACAAATTTAGGAATTAAATTCCTAACATGAGCATCTTGGGGGGCACAGTGAAACTCTAGGACACTACCCCTCAGTCCCATCATGCTATGTGAGCATCTCAGTGAGGAGGTGAAAGGTGATAAACTGGGAAGAAGGGAGCAGATGGAAAAATAACCCAAACAGCCTTGAATTTGCTGAGTTCTTCTTGAGGTGTCCAAGTTTATCTTCAATTGAACTGGATTAGGTTTACTGCAGCCAGATATGTGGGGGCTCTGGAAAAGATTCAGTTATGAGGAAGTAAAAAAGATTATGGTTTTGCGCACCTGGGTTTGTGGCTTTTAATGTGGCATACCTGCTGCCAAGATTTAGGTGTTGCGTGGGCATGCCAAACAAGAACCTCAAAGGCGAGTATGGCCGTGGCTGGGGTGTCAAGTCGGCAGGGAGTCACAGCTGTGATCTTTTGAATTACGCATGGCTGCAAGGTGCCTGGCTTTCCTGAATCTCGGGAGAGTGGAGAGGTAGTGCAGGGACAGATACAGACTTAAGCCCTCTTCTGAAGTGCAAGCTGGAGCTGCAAAATTGAACAAAAACTGATGGGCATTTTTGCATCGCTGTCCAATTTGGCCCAGGGTACATCACTTCTGCAAGCAAACGAGCACTTGGCATCCCTTGGCCAGTCCTTCCTCGAGTGTCATTAGCTCCCCCAGTGCAACAGCTGCTGCCAGGCTCTGTGCTCCACTAGCCCTGTGCCTGATCCTGTGCGCCTGGCTCCCCCAGCTCTGGAGAATAAATCGTATCTGTAGCACAGTTTGGAGGTACCACGGTGACTTTTGTTGGCAGGCAGAGTGTTCCAAACAGCCTAGCTAAACATGGTGGGGAGGAAGATGTTGGTCCAGCCTGTGCTGTCAAGCCAAGTCTCCATTAAGCAAAAACATCTTTCTTGGGCAGTGGGCAGGAGCTTGGGAGGCTGGACCTACCTCTCAGTGGAGGCAAGGGTGAGCCCTTTAAGATGGAAGGAGTCCTCACAGATCCTCCCTGGGCTTTCTGTATCTGCCACCTGTAATTTCCCAAGTTTACTGTTGTCCCTGCAAGTGAGTTCTTTTATGTGGGGCAGGATATTCTAGAGGTAATGTGGTTCAAACTTTAATGTTTGTAGGTACTTGACAATCTTGATAAAGTGCTGTAAGAGTCAAGCATGATCATACCTGTACTCCCACCATTCTGGGAGGCTGAGGCAGAAGCATTGCAAATCAAGACTGTCTTGGGCAATTTAGCAATTTAGAGAGACTTGCATCTAAAAACAACAAAACAAACCCAATCAACCCACCACCCACATTAACTAAATGCCCCAAAACATGTAGTCAAGCTCTGGCGAGTCTTGGTGTACCCCTAGTCTCAGCACTTTTTTGAAACTACTATTATTTTCATTGTGATGAAGATGTACATAATATAAAACTTAGCCATATTTTTTGGTATTGGGAATTGGATCCCTGGCTTTGTTCTCACTAGGCATGTGCTGTACTGCTGAATGGGTGTCGCCACCCCTGCCCCTTGCTGTAGCCATTCTGGGGGCATAGGAGTTCTGTGGCATGAGGTCTGTTTCAATTGCTGGACACCCATTCTCCAGAACTCTTGCTGCACAGCAGCCCCCCACCTATGACAGCCCTCCTCTCCCCCAGTTCCTGGCCACTTCCATTCTCTCTCTCTCTCTCTCTGGCATTGATTACAAGTACATCAGGTAAGTGGAATCCTACCGTCTTTTGGGACTGGTATATTTCAGTCCTCAAGGGTCATCTGTGTTGTAGAATGTGATAGAATTCCCTTTTCTTAAAAAATGGGACTCTATTTCACTGCTTGAGCTTCAGTGGACTCCTTCAGTTACTGTCAGCAGCTCTGGTCATGTGCCAAGTGACTCCACATGGTCACTTCCTCTCTACCCTTCCACATATCTTTGTACCGAGGAGCCAGCACATTACCTTGCTGGCCCCTTCTGCCATGTATAAAAAGCCAAATAACTCACTTTTTATGAAGGCTGCTTCAGAATTTTATAATTATTTGCTCCTCAATAAAAGAACCTTCCAGTGTTGCTAATTGCTGTTATCGAAAGGCTTTCTAGTGCGAGGAGAAATGTTCCCACTTCATTGACAATGGGCATGGTGGTGACTTTCTTTGGCCAGTGTGATGTGGGATGATGTGACAAAAGGTCACATCAGGCTGTGGCCTGTTCCTGCCAGCTCTTTTCCTCTTTCCTTTCAGTCACAAGGATGGTCCATCCTGTATCCCAATAGCAGCGGCTCTTCAGCAGTTATCAGAAGTGACATTTTTGGTTGTAATCCACTGAATTTTTGGAGTTATGTGATATCATAACATAGTTGATGAATATAATATTTGCCAAGCCATAGTCATGTTTCAAGGGTTCCTTGTTGGACAAGTCCCCCAAAACATGTATTGGAAATTTGATCCCCAGTGCCACAGTGTTGGGATGTGGGATCTTAAAGAAGTGATGAGGTCAAATCTGTCTTTTTTCTTTTCTGTGCTGGAGATTGAACCTAGGGCCTTGAACATGATAGGAAAGCACTCTACCATACTGATCATCCACAGCCCAAGATCATCCACAGCCCAAGATCATTTCTCTTACATTGCCATGGAAGGAGGGTCATTATCACATAAGTATATTTGTTCTAAGAACAAGTTTGGCCTTGTCTCCTTTTAGAGTGTGTGTGTGTGTGTGTGTGTGTGTGTGCTCTTTTGGATTTTTGGCTTCTTTCATGGGAAAAGGAGGTCCTCATCACACGTGGGGCCCTTGACCTAGGACTTCCCATCCTCCATAACTGTAAGATATCTATCTCTTCATGGGCCAGAGTTTTAGCTCAGTGGTTCTGCTTCCTGCCTAGCAAGTGCAAGGTCCCTGGTTCAAGTCCCTAGTAACCACAAACAACAATATCAGGTGTGGTGACTCACACCCACCAGCAATCAGTACCACATACCATGATGCCAGGCATGGTGGCTCACACCTGTAATCCCAGCACTTGGGAGACAGAGGAAGGAGGATTGCTGAGTTCCAGGCTTGCCTGGGCTACATAGTGATCTCAGGGCCAGCCTGAACTACAAAGTGAGATCCTGTCTCAAAAAAAAAAAAAAAAAAAAAAAAAAGCCGGGCGTGGTGGCTCATGCTTGTAATCCCAGCACTCGAGAGGCAGAGACAGGAGGATTGCTGAGTTCGAAGCTTGCCTAGGCTACATAGTGAGCTCAGAGCCAGCCTAAACTACAAAGCGAGACCCTGTCTCAAAAAAAAAAAATTTCTTCATAAGTACCCAGTCTATAGTGTTCTGCTATAACAACATAAAACAGACAAGACACATGTGTGTTATTTATTTTAGCTCTTACAACAGCTTTAAGAGATACCGAAGCAAAAGATATGGCAGGTTTTGCTGTAGTAACAAAAATATTCTAATTGTGCAATGGCTCAGCTAGAATGAACTTTATACTTGTGCTGTTTGTTCAGGGGGAACTGTACCTCATCATTGGAGGACACAGAATGGTGGGAATTCTGATTTTGACACGTGGAAAGACCACACAGTGCATTGTGCATTGGCTCTTAGAGCTTCTTCCCTACTGTGCTTGTGTTCACTGTGTTGTGGCAAGTCACATGGCCATGTGTAACTGCTGGGGCCTCTTGATTCTACATGGCAAAGCCGGTGGCCTTCTCTCTAGTTCACAGATGAGGAATTCCAGATTTAGCAAGATGAAGGACTTCCCCAAGGTCATAAAAGGTCAGGCGGAGCCTGCATTGGAATTTAAGTCTGTTTGACTCAAAGTTTGTTCCCTTAGCTCTAAGTCTTTTTTTTTAATTGAATTCTTTATTGGTACATTTTATATACATCTCACAATCACACATAACACTGGGGAATTTATACCAGTATATGACACAAGTTAATTCTCATTTTTACCCACATCCCTACCACCCACACCTCCCCACCCCCTATATACATGCTCTTTTATTTTCTTTCAGAATCATATTTATTCCATCCCCTCATTACATTCCCACACCAAATTTTCTTTGGAAATTTCCCATTCTACAGAAACTGTCATACTTTCTAGAGCTCATTTATATCTACAGTTGCTCATATCAAAGAGAAGGTCCAGTATTTGCCTATCTGTGATCTATTTATTTCACTTATTAGTGTGTCCTCCAGGTGTATCCATTTGCACACAAATGAATGAATCTTGTCATTCTTTATGGCAGAATAATACTTCGTTTTATAAAAACCCCACATCTTCTTTATCTAATCGCCAGTTGATGGGCATTTGGGTTGTTTCCAAGATTGCCTTAGCTCTAGGTCTTACTGCCTTTCAGGAACTAGTTTATCAGAGGATTTATGGGTGTCCTCTAGGGAAAGTTGTTTTCTCTTTTTGGCTGAAAATTGGATCTGATCTCTAGAAGTAATTTGTGTGACTTACCTGGTGTTTAAAACTTCTTAAAGATCAATTGCAGAAATATAAAATTGAGAGATTTCATAAACACACAGAATTCTTCTTTTCTAAATTCCTGGAGAATAGAAGATCCATTGTAATGGGATCTAAATTGTACATGCCAACAAAAGACATGTATGGTGGTATGGGCCTGGGGTGCTGGCTCTTGGGGCAGCTGGGGTAGGGTTGCAAGTTCAAGCTCAGACTGGGCAACGTAGTGATTTAATGAGAACTTCTCTCAAACAATAACAGAGCTGGGATGGATTCAGTACTGTGCACGTGCACTCTCCCCCGAGTGGGGGGGGGCTGTTGGTTGTTGTTTGTCATTTTCTGTGGTCTTCCAGCACAGTTCACTGACTTGCCATCATGTCTGGTCTACATAGGCTCAGGAATTCAGTTTAGAGTCGCTGGGTAGAAAACGCGCCTGTACTTGGTATGTGGAGATGAGGCGGTGCCTGACTTTCTGTCCTTGGAACTGAGCAATGCACTGCCCCATCCACAACAGGGTAACACACAGAGTAACCCAGAGTAGTCACAGCCTTTTGGACACGCAGTTCAGACACAGGAGCCACCTCAAGACAATTCCATTGAGTAAATATGAATTTTATATCAGTGACTTTTTCCCACCAGCCCTTTAGGCTGGAGTGATGAGCATGGGGCTGAGGACCCTGTCAACACGCAGCCCAGGAAGAGGGTGGACGGGAAGCTGGACCACAGCCTCAGTGAGAATCGGTATAGGCAGTGGGAGGGCATTCATCGCAGCTGCTGAGCAGGCCTGAGCACGCTCCTCAGTGCACAAAGCACAGCCTGGGGAGGGATGGAGGCAGCATGCAGATCAGGAGGCATCTAGGGCAGGACGTTTGCTGGTGGTCTTGGTGAAAGTAAGGCGCCCCTTATTATCTGGCTTCCTGGTCCCTCCTTCAGGAATGCTTTTCCTTGGCCCCTCAGCAGTTACTGCAGACAGGTGTACAACTGCACAACTCTAGGGGGTGCAACTCCCATGTGTCTGTGTGAAGAATCTGCTGGTGTTGCACAGTGTACAGTCTGTACAGCTGCACCCGGAGGCTGGTTCCTGCAACGCCATGTGTCGTCATCTTTCCAAGTAGAGTGCAAATGACCAGTCTTCCAGAAGCCTCTCCTAACCATACCTGCTCCGAACCCCCCCCCCCTTGGCCGTCTCAGTTTTGGGGCATTTAGCATCCTCCAGAGTACTCTGCCCGGACCAGGCTCTGCCCCAGCGCTAGATGGCTTTTCTCTCTTTATTCTCTCATGGCATCGTGTTCTTTGCTCCATGGCATGCATCCCAATTTGTCATGAAATATTTATCAATGTGATTATTATTTCATGTTCTCTTCTGTGTCTATCTTGTAACCTCCCTGAAAACTAGGCCCAGCTCTGGTTTGTGTGCTGCTGTGCCCTCACTCCCGGCACTAGTACGTGCTCAATAAACATAAGTGGGCCAAATGAAGGGTGTGCATACACCTTTATTTACTTTTTACAGGCTTAGAAAGGCAGATACTGGTCTTTTGTATGGATGGGGCCCCAGATACTTAGTAAAGACCTGGATGAACGGTTGCTTAATGAACTGCCCTTGAAAAGTACAGCATGGTGAAATGAGCATATGGACTAGATTTGTTCTGGCCTCTCTGGAGCAAGCATCTTTTCCTGGGTGTTCGCCCTCGCAGAGAGGCCTCTTTCTCCAGCTCTTTGTCTGAGACTTTAGTCACATAGTCATCTCACATGGGTTCAGTGTTCCTCCTGACACTGCCTCCTTGCTTCTGGCCTGGGGCTCAGATCCTGCCTGTCGGCAGTTTTTTTTTTTTTTGAGACAGGGTGTCGCTTTGTACTTTAGTCTGGTCCTGAGCTCACTATGTAGCCCAGGCAAGCCGCTGCGAACTCAGCAATCCTCCTGTCTCTGCCTCCCGAGTGCTGGGATTACAGGCGTGAGCCACCACGCCCGGCACTTGTGAGGCAGGCACTGGAACCACTGAGCTAAATCTCCGGCCCTGTCGGCAGTTTTGTACATGAAGTTTTCCTAGGATACAGCCACACCCGCCTGATTATGCCTCGACTATCATTGGTGTCATCGTGGCAGATCACAGAGTTGTGCATGTATGACCATGGAAATGTTAACAGCTGGAATTGTTTGTTTTGTGTCCCTTTACAGAAAAAACTTGTGAGTTCCTCATCTAGTTGATGGCTTTCTTTTTTGTTTTATTTTTATTTTATTTTATATTTTATTTTATTTTGAGACAGGGTCTTGCTTTGTAGTTCAGACTGGCCCTGAGCTCACTATGTAGCCCAGGCAAGCCTCGAACTCAGCAATCCTTCTGTCTCTGCCTCCCGAGTGCTGGGATTACAGGCGTGAGCCACTGCACCCAGCACTGTGGTGTGTGGTATTGATTGTCAGTGGGCGTGAGTCACCATGCCCAGCATTGTATGTGGTTACTGGGATCAAACTCAGGACCTTGCACTTGTGAGGCAGGCGCCGGAACTACTGAGCTAAATCTCTGGTCCCTCTCTTTTGTTTTATTTTAAAGTGCTGGGCAGGGGATTTAGCTCAGTGGTACCATGCCTTGTTGGCAAGTGCAAGGTCCTGAGTTCAATTTTTACTACTGGAAAAATCTTAAAGTACTTATCATACCTACTTCATAAGGCAGTTGTGAAACTTTACACAGAGTGAGTGTGCAGTAGATGCTTGCTTTATTATAGTTGAATATTTAAAAAATAACTGGTAGAGAGAATTTCTAGTGTTCTCAACACAAAGAAATGAGAGGTATTTGAAGTGTGGCTATGTTTTTAGCTGGGTCTGATCATGGTATGTGATATTCATGCATTAAGATGTCACATTGTATCCTATAAATGTGTGCAATTACTATGTGTCAGTTAAAAATATAATTAAAAAAGAAATCAAAAGAAGATTGCTTTTTCCTGTTTCTTCCTTGGGAAATAGTTCTAGTTTCTCTTTGTGAACCTTAGCAGTTTCTTCATCTAAAAAATGGACATAATAGTACAACACGGATTCAGTTCATTAACTTTTTAGCTATACAGTATTAAGAAAGTTACAGAACTTCTTTGACTCACAGTATTCCCAACCACAGAATGGGCAATAATAATTGTGAGGATGTGAAAAGATTACTGGGTAATAAAGTTAGAAATATTTAGAAAAGACTATTGGGAATTAAATGAGAAGAAAATAGACAAGTAACAAGGAGGCTGTTGATAAATGTTTCTTCTCTGCTCTGTCTTATCTTTATCAGTTCATTTCATTGCTCCTTCTGGGTGAATTTATTGCATGGAAAGATGAGTCTTTACTGTGACTCTTGGCTCAGTTAATTAGAACTGTTAATCCATGAGAGACCGACTAGCTTGCTTCCTGAGGCAGTGCATGTGTGCGCGTGCAAATGTGTGTGCATGGGTGCTTGTATGCTTGAACTCTCCATTCAGAAGGCCACAGTGAGTTTGCTCACTCTGGTCTGTAGCTGCTGCCTGCACAGCCACCTGGAAATCCTGTGAGAGACCCAGGTTCTGTCCAGCAGCACCGGGCAGCACCCTTGGGTGGTAAGGAGGCTCCTTGTACTGAGTTTGCTCATGGGGGCTGAGGATGACTGGCACAGCCCACCAAGTGTCAGGGAGGCCCTGCTGCCCCTGGGATTTTGGGGAGCTTTGGAGTGGCCAGTGGATCACGCTGTCCCAGTTTCTTGGGAGGACTCAGAAGTCCAAGAGCCTCTTTGGGTGCTTCTTCAAAGCAGAAACTCAGCAGGAGAGCAGACCCTTGGGTAAGTGCAGCTTTCCCTGGAGCCACCTCAACATTCTTGGACCTTCAATGTGCATAGGCTGCTTCTTGCTTCCTGTTCGAGGTGCCTGAGCTCACGTGCTCCTCACCATACTTGTTTGACTAGTGACTGAGTTTGATCACTGGTCACATGATACTTGAAACATTGTCCCTGTAAAAAAAATATGAAATTTTGGGTAGATCTAAAGGCCTCTTTACCTCCATCCTTTTCAAGGTAACCATTGTTTTTATTTTTGTCTTTATAATTTCAAAATAATGGCAATAGGAATTATAAGCATCATATTAGCATTAATAATAGTAACACTCCCTGACCACTTATTGTGTACCAGCCTTGGTTTAACTCATTTCATTTTTACAGTAACTCCCAATGCATATGCTATTATAATCCCCAACTCACAGATGAAGAAACTGAGGCTAAAGTATTTCACAGAGATTTCTAAGGTCATACAAACAGTAAGTGACATAATCAGGAGTTAAAGCATGGACTCTGAGTCCAGGATCTGCCCATAACCACTCTTGCATTGGCCCCCACAAGCATTTTATAAATGCTGTTTGTGTCTGTTTGTGATTGTATGTGGGCATAACTTTTAGTTTTATCTTATTATTATTATTTTTTGTTTGTTTTTTTGAGACAGGGTCTCGCTTTGTAGTTCAGGCTGGCCCTGAGCTCACTGTGTAGCCCAGGCAAGCCTCAAACTCAGCAATCCTCCTGTCTCTGCCTCCTGAGTGCTGGGATTACAGGCGTGAGCCACCACGTCCGGCATTGTGGTATGAGGTGTTGGTTGTTGGTGGGCGTGTCTCCACGCCCAGCATTCTATGTGGTTACCGGGGATCAAACTCAGGTCCTTGCGCTTGCGAGGCAGGCGCCGGAACCACTGAGCTAACCCTCCGGCCCCAGACTTCATTATTTTTAATGGCCGCTAATAAGTACTACATGGATTTCCTGGACTGCAAATTAATTATTTTGGTTTTCTTTATTCACATTCTTGTTGACTAGCACATTTAGTTTCCTCCATTTTTATTTGAAACTAAATTTTAACTGAGAAAGTACATTTTTCTAACCCTGAGAATTTACATTTGGAGGAAGAATACTGCCATGCTTGCAGGCTCTGCACCCTCAAGCATGGATCACACAATTCTTTCTTTTAGTTTTTGAGATGAGGTCTCTCTTTGCAGTTCAGGCTGGCTCTGAACTCACTATGTAGCCCAGGCTAGCCTTGAATTTGCAGCAGTCCTCCTGCCTCTGCCTACCAAGTTCTGGGATTACAGGCGTGAGCCACCATACCTGGTGGATTGCACAGTTCTTGTGGGTTGTGGCTCTCATTTATTTGCATGTCAGACCTGGCACTGTAATGAGGGTGCTCAAGATGTGGACCTTGTTCTAGGTGCTGTTTTTACCCCTACAGTCCTGTCTGGCATGTGGCCAGTGGTCCATGAGTGCTTGAATGAATCAGTGCTTGAGTTGTATTGTGTGTTACTTGTGATTTAATAAATCACCACAAGGCTTTGCTACTTAAAAGAACATGTGTTTATTAGCTCACAAATTCAGTGGGCCAGGAACTCAGACAGAGTTCTGTTGGGTTCAGTGGCTGTCAAAGTATCAACTGGAGGCTTTGATTATTTCAAGCTCACTCAGGCAAGGATCGACTTAGCAACCCAACGTGGTTGTTGGCAGGACTTATTTTTTGTGGCTGGAGTAAAGGCCTCAGGTCCTCTCATCTCTTTGCCACCTGGGCTCTCCAGTTTGGTGCTTTGCCTTATCAGAAAGTGCAAGCCAAGAACATCATAGAGAGAATCTTGCTAGCAAGGCAAGTCTCATGTCGTTTGTGACCTGGAAATGACATGCTGCTTTTTTTTTATTGTGTTTGTTGATTGGAAACAGATCCCAGGTCCCATGCATATTCAAGGAGAGGGAGTTATGTAGGGACTTGAACATCAGAAAGTGGGGATCACTGGGAACCCACTTAACAGTCTGTTTAATACACAAGAATAATTTTAATAATAAAATTCAGTAATATTGTTTGTGTATTTCTGGCCAGGTGTGGTGGTACATACTTGTAACCCCAGCACTCAGAAAGCAGTTGCAGGAGGATGGCTGCAAGTTCAAGGCCATCCTGAACTGTGCAGTGAGACTCAGTCCCCCTCCCACCCCAGAAAAAGTTTTTGTGTATTTCTTATAGGTTACAAAGCACTTTCATGAGCATTACTTTAATACTTACAGCTATTTCATGAGCTAAGGGTAAGAATCACAATTTTTTTTCTTTAGGTGGAGGAAATTGAGAGTCTGAGAGTGTAAGTGACCTTCCCAGGAGAACACAGCTCTCAAGGAGAGTCAGAATTATTTTTGCAATTCAGAGAATTATCTAGGCATTAAATGAAGACTATTTAGTCCTGGCTTTGGTCAGATTTATTCCCAAACTTAAGGGGTACCTAAAAAAGGTCGCAGAGAGGCTTGGTGATGGAATGGCAGAGGAGAAGGGGATTTGAATACTGGCCTGAGATTTTGGGTTCCATCTTCATTTATCCTTCCAGAGCCTCAGTCTTCCCATGTGCAGATGGGCCTGTTGGGAGGATTACATGCCATAGTGAGTGTCTGTTCAGTGCCCCTCAGAGGGCTTGGCAGGTGCATGGAACCCATGCTGCTGCTGCTGCTGTTTTGACAGGAACTGGTCAGGCAGTGCTGTTGTTTATAAACACGTGTCACATGCTTGTAAGAGCTTCTTCAGGTCCGATTATTAATTGTTAATGGGCTGAGCCTAGAGCTCCTCTTTCTGAAGTACCGTTTATGATGGCTATTTTCTGTGTATTGATTTTGTGTGCAAAAACCCACTTGATTAAAAATTGATGAAAAAACCTCATAATTCAAGCAAATAAGGGATGCTCCATGAGTGGAAGTCTTGACAGCCGTGAAATGAACACATGAGTATGGTTGCCATGGTTAATCAAGACTGAATAATTGGTCTCAGTGGGAACTGCCAAGTTAGACAATGGATATCAGTGGAATTTGCCCACTAGAGACAAGGATGGGTGCCCAGAAGGCACACACCATGTAGTGGGCTTTTAGGCAGATGGTGATCCTTTTGCTGTATTTGTTTGGAGCAGTAGAAAAATTAATAGACATGGGAATCAGCATCAAAATATCAAGGATATTGCTGGCTAATGTATACCAGAGGAAATAGATTGGACCTGTTGGCCTAATCATGCTCTCTGGTGTGGCATTTCAGACCCTCCTGAGAGGAGAGAAGGAAGAAGGGATGAGAAAAAGGGGGAAAAAAAGCGAAAATGGAGGAAAGGGTGGTTGGTAACATCTTAGTCCCCTCCCCAAAAGGAACAAGGGACCAAAGAGATGAAGATATTCAGATCTTGCCAGTTTACCAGTCAGACCTGGGGAAGGTGTCATGAGCAATGAAGGAAAGAAAAGGAATATTCATGAAATAATGGCCCACTTCCTCATTTTGAGTGGTATTAGTTGCCAGATATTGGAGAACCTAGTTCTCCCCTTTCTCAGAGAATCATCATAGCTATCATAATATCACATATTTTCCCAGGCTTTCACTGTGCCTCGGGCAGAATAAAATTAATCCCATTTTCCAGATAAGGATAGTGGAACTATGACACCTACTGGACAATTTAAGATCACACAACTAGTAAATGTCACACTGAGATTGAAATCCAGGACTATCTGATCTCACCTCTTATATTTTCCAAATTCTGGTTTTCTCAAAAAGTGATACAAGGGGCTCCCTGATTCAGAATCATCTGGGATGTAAAAGGGGGGTAGGGGTAACTAAAGAAGGGAAATAAAAAATTTGATGGTAAAAAAGGGAAGCAAAGCTTATGTATATAGGGTGGGGGTTATAGGTATAGGGTTATAGGTGGGCAGGGGAATGGGAGAAATGAGAATTAAGTCATGTCATATACTGGTACAAATTCTCAATGTCAAGTGTGATCATGATGTGTATATAAAATGTACCAATAAAATTAATTAAGAAAAGAATACAGATTTCCATTATGTCTGCCTCCTACCTCAGGAGGCATAACAATGTGCACGTTAAACAACTATGAGTGCCTTAAGTTTGTATGGCTCAGGATGCCTCAGAAATGAAGGCTCACGTGCGAACTTTTTATGGTTAGTCTGATAAAGAGTGGACAGTCATGTAATGGTCCACTCCCGTGGTTTTGGTTTAATGGTCACATCCTGGGAGGAGCCTAGCAAGGCCTGTTTGTTCAGATTTTTCTTTGTTTCCAGCAGTAAGGCCATTCATTTCCTTTGGTTGTAAGGAGGTGCCTGTAAAATGAGGGTCTTATGACCGACTTCTGGAAACCAGAGAATTCTGACTGCTTCAGAGGAGATGGGTAGGGTAAGGTGAGAAAGACCTTTCTGTTTCTGCTATTTCCTCAAATGTCAGGGTACCCTGAATCCCATCACCTGAGCTTAGTTTGTGACAGCCATGAAGTCAGTGACTCAACAGAGGCTAACGCACATTTGAGACAGGGTGATGGTTACCTGGCAGCGCAGATGGAAATACTACTTGGAGAGTTACATCCCTTTATTCCCATTGACAAAGCTGTTACTCATTCATTTACTTTTTTTTTATGGTACTGGGGATTAAATCCAGGGCCGTTGCTCTGAGCCACATTAGCAGTCCTTTATTATTTTGAGACAAGGTCTTGCTAAGTCACTTAAGTTACCTGGGTTGAGCTTGAATTTGAGCTCCTCCTGTCTCAGCCTCCACTTGTAGGATTGCAGTGTTGTGCCACCACTCTTGGCTAATTTATAAATATTGATTGAGAACCTACTGTGAGCTTTTCATTTGATTAGGCCCTGGGGAGTGGCAAGCAAGACAGTCTCTGCCACCTCAGAGACTGTAGCCTAGTGGGGAAATTCCTCAGGACGGTAAACAAAATAACAGCGTCAAAAAATTACAATGGGCACTGTTAAAGGGTTTTTATCTATTAAAGGCTGAAAATATTGATGAAAACTTACTCCGGCTTGGGCTGGAGATTCAGCTCAGTGGTTCCAGCACTTGCCTAGCAAGCACAACGTCCTGAGTTTGATCCCAGGTAATCCCATACACATACAACAATGCTAGGTATGGTGACTCAAACCTACCAGCAGTCAGTACAGCATACCACAGTGCCAGGCATAGTGACTCATGCTGTAATCTTAGGACTTGGAAGGCATAAGCCTCCTTCCTGAATTCAAGGCTTGCCTGGGCTACATGGTGATCTCAGGGCCAGCCTGAATTACAAAGTGAGACCCTGTCTCAAAAACAAACAATACTTACTTGTCAATAAACTAATCACACAGAGCTGGAAGTCCTCATGTATTCTGGCCTCTAAAAAATTCAGTGACATCAAGAGGGCCAGATTCTTCCCATCTCTCAGCTTTGCTATCCTGGTTCTGCTTGTGGCTACAAAATGGCCTTTGGTAGCAATCCAGGCTCCATATATCATCATTGATTTCAAATAGGCTGGATGCTGAAGTCTTCCAACTATACCTAGGCCACATCTCCTTGTCATGGATTGGGGATTTAGCTCAGGGGTTCTGGCGTCTGCCTGGTAAACACAAGTTCCCGAGTTAGATACCCTGTACCACGTACCACAATGCCAAGCATGGTGACTTACACCTGTAATTCCAGCACTTGGGAGGCAGAGGCAGGAGGATTGCCAAGAGTTCAAGTCTAGTCTGGGCTACATAGTGGGTTCAAGGCCAGTCTGAACTATGAAACTAGACCTTATCTCAAAAAAACAAAACAGAACAAAAACACAAAACAAAACAACAAAACCAAACCAAACCTCTTCCTCTCAATCTGATTGGCCAATTTAGATGGGACGTGGTCTTCTAAACATTTGTCAAGGTCAAGCCTCATTTTGATTGGCTAAGACTAGTCAGGATCTACCCTTCTATGTGGAAATTGGTTAATGTTGCCTTATAATAGATGAGAAATGTGATTGTTTGACACAATCAGGTTCTGTTGGCAAGAGATGAAAGGGAGGGTGCTTTGGGTAAGTAGTCAAAAGATTTATTTTATTATGTGAAGCATGGGAAGAGATCCCTGGGGATTTAATGTTGATACTGAGATTTGAAGGATGAAGAGATAGGAGATGAGCTGAGGAGTGTGTCTATGTGTGTGTGTGTGTGTGGGGGGTGTTTGTGTACACACACATGTTTTAGAGATTATGGCATTCCAAGATGGAATGGGCCAGGAACCTACGTATTACTACAGTGCTAATGTGGCATCTGCTCCAATTTATAAAGCAAACGTGCAGTTCACAAAATTCTTAGCTTAATACCTTTAGTCTTTATAATCACTCCTTTCCTCATAGTTTCCTCGATTTTACCACTTTTGGTGTCATGGCCTGACTTCCACTTGCCAGTACTCTAAAAATTTGGGACACATTTATTACTTCCATGTCAGCTGGTAGTACCAGTGAATTGATGCTTGTTTCCCAACTACCTCTGCACAACCGGAGGAACCTAGGTACAGCACATAGATATTCAGTCCATGAGTACAGAACTCAAGGATGGTTCACTGGGAGCGACCAGGGGAAGGTCTACCGCTTTTCATTTTGAGGTAGCAGAACTATCTGGCACAGCCTTCTCTAAGGTCAGATAATCTTGTTAGCAGGCTCTTGACCAAAGTCCTTGTCACACATCTGTCAGCTTCTGTAAGTGTCTGTATTTGGATTTCTAACAGCTGATTTAAGTGCGGTAATTTGAATTAATACTAAACTCAGGCAGTCTGGGTAAGTTGGTGTTGTTTATTGTCTGAGAATCATGGTCCTCTGCCTTTGGACTCTTGTTCTGTTGATTGGCCTTGTACTTCAAAATTCAGGGCTAACTACAAAGCGAGACCCTGTCTCAAAAAAAAAAAAAAATTCAGAGCTGACTGCTTTTAACTTTGATGTGGTTGAAGATTGGTGATTTCTTTCTTCTAGTAGCTTTTTCACCCTTTGATTTATGAATGTTCAGTGTTCATGCAATGTATTAACTGCAGAACTTATAGACAAACAAAAAGAAGAAAGTTAAAAGCCACTGTGGGAATCCTGTGCCTTGTGTCTCAGATGCTCTTCCCACATAAGGCTTGTTACTTGGAGTGCTGTCTGTGGCCTCCAGCTGTTGCCCCTTCAGGGACTGCCTGATGTATTAGTCAGGGTTTGCGAGAGAAACCGAACCGATAGGACACCTATATAGATAGGCTGGAAGAGTTAGTTCATATGATCCTGGAGCCTGAGCAATCCCATGATCTTTAATCTGCAAACTGGAGGCCCAGCAGTGCGTGTGATGTGACTCAGTTTAAGTCTGAAGGCCTGCACTCAGAGGAGCCAGTGGTGTGAAAGCCCTAAAGCCAGGACTGACCGTGGTTGAGGGCAGGAGAAGGAGTGAATTTGTCCTGCCTCCACCCTTCATTCTATCTGAACTCTCAGTGGAGTGATGTTCTCTGTAGTTTTTGCCTTGAGGTCATTTTTCTTGTTAGTGTACACCTAGCCTTTAGGATTGTGATTTTACTAGGTAACCTAATTTTGTGGGGCTCTTTAGCCTTTGGGAACCCATGGGGAGTCTCTCAGTGGATCAGATGATGCCTAAAGGGAAGCAGTGAGAGAAGAAGGGGCAGAGTCTTGGTGTCCTCTTTAAGGCCTGTCCCCAGGGAACTGACTTCCTTCTATCGGGCCCCACCTCCTGGAAGTCCACCCTGGAAGAATTCCACCTCCCAAGAGCACTATTGGGTGGAGACCAAACCTTCCCACTTAATGGGCCTTTGGGGGATATTTTGAATCCAAACTATAACAATCTTCTATAAGTATTAGCTATAGCATGTAGACACGAACATGATTCAGCATAGAGGGAGATGGCAAAGAGAATGTGGAGTCTGGTCCCCTGGGCGTTGTGCTTGTCCCTGAGATTGAGTGGCTGCCAGTGAGCAGTGGCTCTGGAATAGGGGAGCTGCAGGCACTGCAGCTAGCCTGGGAGGCTTCTGTGCTGGGGACAGTGGACAGGGCTACTATGGTCTGATCCCTTCTGATAACCTTACACCCCCCCCCCACCCCGGTCAGAACGCACTGGCTGCCATGTCCCACATATACTCCTGGGATTGAATTCCCAGGGCAGACAACAAACCATCAGGTTACTAGTAGCTGTTATGGGTAGAGACAATGCACTTGGTCGTTGGTGAAGGTAAGGAACCTAAGCGCTGGGCCAAGAGAATGAGCTTATCAAGACAAAGTCATGCATTTTCCTGCACTTGAAAACCCAAGCAACATTCATAACCTCCTTGGATAAAAGAAATAAGGCTCCAGGAGAGGCTGTTTGGGATTTTAGATCCAGTGATTTGATTATCCACTAGAGAAGCAAAGCCGTGGAGAGAGGAGAGTGTCACATACTAGGCTGAGCTGGGGGAGCCCTGAATGACCCATGTACATCAAAGCTGACAGGACAGGTAGCCCCAAGGGCTGGCCAGGTTGCATGCAGCAGCCTTTAGGTAGGAGCTTAAAAAAAGAGGCAAACTCTCAACCAGTCACTTCCAGGGCTAAAATACAGCTGAGCATTGGGTTCTG
>PVIC010019549.1:0-30453 GCA_004025085.1 Thryonomys swinderianus
AGGCTTGCCTGGGCTACACAGTGAGCTCAGGGCCAGCCTGGACTACAAAGCCAGACCCTGTCTCAAAAAGAAAAAAACCACGATGCTGTGTCCGCATCCTCCTTACTGGCTGATCTGGCACTGTGGGAGCTCCGGCTCTTCCTCAAATTCAGAATGACCACGAAGGGTAGAGGTTCTGAACCAAGTCAGGACACCGAGGCAGCCACAACAGTGCCACTGAAGGCGCTCAGGAGAGGGATTCCAGGGCGCCGCGGGCAGGGGCGGAGTGGGGAAGGGAGGCGGCCTGCAGGAAGGCAAGCGGCCGCCCGCGATGAATCCGCGCCCTGACCGCCGCTGGCCACCGCATCTCGCACAGGGCGTGTGACTACACCCTGAGAGCTCTTGTTCTTTAAATACTACTGTGTGTAGAGCCCCGCCCTGGGAGAAAGACGCTGTTAACCTGGCTCGGCACGAGCGACTCTGGAGCTGGAGAGGGCGCTGCTGCGGGTCCCCGGGGGACCAGCCCGGTCACAGGCAGCGCGTGACACCCACAAGCCCAGCTCAGTACGAGCCACGCGTGATCTGTCTGCGCCTCCGCGGCCAAGGGCTAGGGGCCAGGTCTGCCCGCGGGCGATCCAGCCCCCGGGCCCCCGCGGCGAGCCGGCTGCGGCCCTCAGCTCCCTGGGAGGTCCGGGCGCCGCCCGAGTCAGACACGCACCAGGACAGCCCACGCCCGGCCCCACGGCAGAGCAGCTCGCCACGGCCGGTGACGGACTTACGTGCCTCCTTAGAAAAGTCTGATTGCTGGTGGGTGTGAGTCTCCGCGCCCAGCATTGTATGTGGTTACCGGGGATCGAACTCAGGATCTCGCGCTTGCGAGGCAGGCGCCGGAACCACTGAGCTAATCCTCCGGCTCAGAAAAGTCTTCTGATTGCTATGCTTGGCCAGAGTGTGGGGCGCCACACCCCTTCGTAGAGGAGGAAACGCGATCGTTGGGGTATTAGTGGAGTGCGAGAGGAAATTCAAAAAGCCCACGGTCAACAGCTGCTCCTGTTTTTCCTTGTGGTGTCTGCACTGGACTCTCTCCCTGAAGTTTACTGAAGGAAGCCCCAGGAACACGCTCAGAGGCCACTCTCAGGACACCAGTCTCTGTTAGATTTTTACCTTTGCCCACTTCAGATTTTGATATAGTTTGTCATTCTGCCACGGCCTTGTCCAAATTATGCGGCCTGTCCTTTCTCCGCTCTCCTGCCAGAACCCGCAGATGCCCGCCACCATCAAGCAAGTCTGGGCACACATTCATACCCGATGAACTCCTTTTGCACTTTTACTGTTTGAATCCATTGCCATATAAAATTACTCATTGTCATCCTCCTTGCTTTAAAAAATAAATGTTGCCTCTCTAAACATTTAGCCCTGAGAAAAGCAGCCCTGTCCTCACCAGCAAAAGTGACCCAGTGGGAAGCCACCTTTTTTATGAGGTTTGGCTAAAACGGATTTGAGCTTTCATCCCTAATCTTCACCGCCAAAATAGGTTCCTAATTAGAATTTGTCCAGCAATCCAGTGGGTGCCGGTGATGCCGGCCTGGTGCTACACAGATTCAGAATAGTCACTTCTAAATTGGGGGGACTGGTCAGGAGCACACCAATTTAAATCTACTTCCATGACTTCACAAAATGTTCCTGGCAAACTCGTCTGTGATCCTTCGCTGGGAATTCCGCAAATATAAAAACAAGCAAGATGGTCTGGAAGGATTTCTTTACAGAATTACAAAATCACAATACAACAGAAGGATCTGTGCCAAGCATGTGTGGATCTGTGGTTCTACAGGTGCTAAAACTGAGGCCACAAAAGTCATTTAGACATGACTAGGTTTGGGGCCTTTTTACCTCTGTGTGAGCGGACTTGCCACTCATTCCACCGGCTTTCACTTCTTGAGAGCCTGTGTTTTGGGGCAGTTACTGTCGATGATCACACCCTTCAGTTCGCTCCCTTCGGGAACAAAGACGGAAAACAAGCAATCCCAGTCTCGCAAAGCTCCCTTTGCAACTTCCACCTGCACTGTTGTCGCCCTCCCCGGCAGCACCAGTCTGACACTTCCTCCAAAAGAAACAAACCAGGGAATGGACTTTCTGCTGCCTTCTTCCCCTCTGCTAGAGGACACACCCTTCTCCTCATTCCCCATCGGCTTCAGGAATCCTACAAGCTACAAGGAGCTTCCCACGACTGCTTTGTTCACTAACACCCGCGGGACGAAGCGAACACTCCCCTGGTGTCCAGCCTCTGGCTGTAGTTATGCTTTCTACCTGAGGTCACTACTTCCTACATGGCAACGTGAAACATACCAAGAGCCGATGGAGCGCCCAGCCAATCATCGGCTTCTGCGCCCTGCTAAGCGGAAGCGTTGTGTTCAATGGTCATACGGTTTCTCTCCTACTGTAATCTCCTGAGAAGTAAGTCATGCTGACCTGTATCTGTATCCAATGCTATGAGGGCAAATCTTTGTGTATTATTTGTTTCCTAATTAGGTAGCAGGCTAGAAGGTGCCCCATGTTGCTTTGCTTCTAATCTAATAAAGGCAAGAAGCCCACATTGTAGGAACCAATTGTTTTGAATTCTCAATCAATTGAGTCTTTGTATATTCTATAGGGGAAAAAGTGAGCAAAAAAGCACAGGACCAGAAAATCTGTTTTCTGGAAGACATTTAGTATGATGTCAGCCTTCTGAACTATGGCTCTTTTATTGGTACATTACATTTTATTTTAAAGATTAACCGATTTTCCTCTTCAGTGAACCCGTATTTCTGAACCTGAAGATTTCTTGAGATTATGCAGACATCCAGTTCACTTTAGGTACTTGTGGTTTATCTCAGCCGATGAGCTATTCAGAAATAACTCTAAATAACAGTATTTTATGAACAAAAGCAATTCAGACTAGACACAGACTATCCACAAGGTTCTATACCAGACACACTGTGGTTTCTCCCATGGAATGCAGAGAATTTTAATGATATTTCTACATGAAGATTTGAAGACTGGATTAATTCTACCATGGATCACATGCAGCAATGATATCTTTAGTATCATATACATAAATATTAATACACTGAGTGGAGTTTTTGTAAGTATATAGAAACATGTTACATTACTAAGATCAGACCAGATCTCTCCAGTAGAACACATCACTAAGATCATAAAATAAAAACATTCAGAAGTACTTACTGAAATCTAAATTCTGGAAACTAAATTCAAATTCCTTTAAAAGGGGCACATGGAAACAATTTTCTTTCTTCTTAGTAAAGCATAGCATAATTTATTCTCTATAATATCATTATTTCACTGTCTTCAGTGTCACATTGTCTATGAAGTTTCTGCACTTATAATCACACTGTAAAGAGTATTCATAGACAAAAATCTCACTAGTACATGTGGATAGTTTTCTAGAAAATGTGATGGCCAAAGTATGAAACCCAGACTGAACAGTGTGAAACTGAAACTGAATGTGAGATTCATTCTTTAGAGCCAAAACTTCACAAGCAAATTCTCCAATCCAGTACAATGGCTTATCCATATCGAGTACTAAGTAATTTAATGTGAATAACTGAAAATTCTATCACAAAAATAAATTTAGCATATATTGCCCTTTAGGCAAACAAACTTTCGCTGAAATCTGAGATAGTTTCAAAGCCTTTCAAACTTATATAAGTGCTACTAAATCAGAGGAGAATGAAAATCCATCAAAATTTCTCAAGTGAATTCTTCAAAATATCAACTGAGCTTTCAAAATCTACACCCATGGGAATATTCCATCAAGTCACCAATCATGTAGTCATGGATACAAGCCCATCTCGTATTTCCAGGGGGTCACACCAAGGTCTGACTGAGCCTGAAGTGCACTGTGGAAGAGGTTCATTTAATACTGAAAATATATACCTGTTGTAACAGGAAAACAGGGTTAGAAAGCAGTCAAGATATAGACACAGAAGAACTTCTAACGTCTCTATGATGTTCAACATCACCAGTTTTGTTGTTGTTGTTATTGCTTTTGGTGGTACCGGGGATCGAACTTGGGCCCTTGTACTTCCAAGGTAGGTGCGGTACCACTTGAGCTAAATCCCTGGCCCCCTAACATCACCAGTTTTGAAGAGCAGACTTTCGAGACACTCAGCAGCTTGGCCAGTTCACAATTTCCTGCGGCTCCCTGCCACGTTACTGGAGAAATGCCGTCCGAGTGTTCCTTTCCCCATCAACCACACGGCCCTGGGCTCACGACCCCTCTGAGGTGCAGACACTTCCTTCTCCAGTCCCTACCTATAATCGTAACATCTCTGCATGTTAGTCTTCCTGAATGGTATGCATTCTACGTACTTTTCATCCCAAATAAAATTCTCATGAAGACACAGTCATGGCTGATCTGCTGCTATTGTAACCCCTGGAGAGGAGAAAAAGGCTGAAATGGGCACAGATTTCAGTACAGTATTATGGTAGAAATGTATCAAAGAAAACCTGATAAAATGTTTAAATAAAATTAAAAATAATGTTTTATAATTATTTTTGTAATGATCTGCAATTTAAGCAGTTCTCCCCAAAACTTTTTATTCTCAAACCTCAACTCGAATACTGAACATTTGAATATTTTTAAAAGTTAGTTTTCAGGGGCTGGAGGGTTAGCTCAGTGGTTCCGGCGCCAGCCTCGCAAGCGCAAGGTCCTGAGTTCAATCCCCGGTAACCACATAGAATGCTGGGCGTGGAGACTCACGCCCACCAGCCATCAATACCACATGCCACAGTGCCGGGCGTGGTGGCTCATGTCTGTCATCCCAGCACTCGGGAGGCAGAGGCAGGAGGACTACATAGTGAGCTCAGGGCCAGCCTGAACTACAAAGCCAGACCCTGTCTCAAAAATAAATAAATAAATAAAAAATAAATAAAAGCTAGTTTTCAAAACATTTGATAAACTAAAAGTTCAACTCCGATATCATTTGTGCCCGTAGCATTTGTAAGAATTTATGTCATCAATGATTAGTATGTAGCTATTTAGTTTGAACAAATGAGTTTAATAATTGTCACAGAAACATTTTAATGTTTCCTTTATACGTCCCATCTCCCCTCACTTGAAAGGCACACGCAGGACCTAGCACCCTAGCTGACACCTAGTCAGCCGTCTCCTCCGTGACCTGAGAGAGTCTGAAGAGGTCGCGCTGTCTTCACAGCTATAAACCAGACCCGCTCCCGAAGGGGGTGTCAGCCCAGCCTCAGGCGCAGAGCTGCACAGCTGAGCACAAAAACTGCATCGTCTAAAGCAACTCCCTGGCCGGGTGGACTGTCGACAAATCCGTTTCACTCTTTCAATAACTCTGTCTTGTATGCCTTTGGAAAGCGATATGATTAGTTTCATTAATTTTAAAAACTCACCCAAAACAAACCGACTCCCTGACTGAGCGTGACTGCAGACATAGGAAGGGCTCGGAGGCGCGGTGGGACTGTGGGAGCTGATCGTCTCCCCCTCAGCTCTTCCGCCACCAAGCCCTGACTTCAATAAACCATGAAGTAATTCCTGAAGGAGCGGCGGTTCAGAGTATTTTCTGAGGGACTCTAAGTCTTCCAAACTCTGCCAATAAATGTGTCTTTATTATTGGCCTAAATCTCATGCTGTCATTTAATCTGAAATTTTCTGGAATCTACAGAAATAAATAACAGAAACATTCTATTGTAGATATTTGCTTTTTGTTTCCCCAATCTGTATCAAGCCAGCAATGCAATCTCACCCCCAAATAAATATCAGTATTCTAATGCATCGTTTGGAATCAAATAGGGCTTAACTTTATTCTTAAATTTTCTCTCAGAAATTTGGGGTGCTTTTTTATATAAAAACATTAGAAATGACCATGTTCTAGTTTTACCCATGAAAAGTACTAATGATAGTTCTATGCACAAAGTACTAACTTTGGAATCTGAACTCTCTAAGCTTTAAGAGTAGGAACAATCGGCGAGCTAAGATGCCAGTGGCTAGTGGCACCCAAAACACAGTTGGAAAGGAATTCTGAAACAAAAGGAATGGGCAGCCTGCCCCTTTCCTGTAACAGTGAGGCAAACCATAGTATAGCCTGATTGGCTAAAGACCGTTCCCTTCCTCTTCCACTGCCCAATCCTCAGTAGAGTCAGAACTCTTGAGAACCAGGGTCCCACCGCTGTATCTACCGAAAGGTCTGGCACCTAGTAGAGTCTGGGAAAGATGTTAAGTGATGCTGAAAGCCTCCATGTTTATTATGAAACAGTGTCTTTTATGGGCAGCCACGGGAAGTAGGACACTCCCCTTCATGAAGACTTTGAACTACCTAACTATCAAGTACACTTGTATCTCCTAATGCCAACACAAGAGAGACCTGCTTTCTATCATCTCGAGTGGAAAGCTCAGGGCTTCCCTTCTTCCTGAGCCATCGAGCAGACCAAAATGAATTCCACTCTTTCAATAACTCTGGTGTGCATTTGGAAAGCAACAGCTTCATTAGGTTTGCTACAGTGTAAAACCTTGCTCCAGTGTACAGATCCTGACCTGGGGCCACATATGGCAGAAACACCACCGCAGGGCAGGAAGGGCCGCAGTTCTCACCACTGGCGAGGGATCCTGGGTAATTCCATGGCGAAACAGACATCGGAGAAGTTCTTTATCTCTTTGTTCATCTTTGGAGAATTTACCTTAGGGCTGGTCACGTCCTTCTGTAGACAAGTTCCTCTTTTTAAAGGCCCCCCCCCCCTGCATAACTAGTGAAAGTGCTTGCTTCTGCATAAGGATATAGTAACTTACATTGTAGGTCTAAAGAAGTCACCCAATATGGATGTAAGAATGAACAAACCACGCAAGAGACATTTTAGTATCTTGAGGAAAATCCCAGATGATTCTGGTAACTGAATTCCTAAGCAGTTCGATTTGAAAGGTCCTCTTGATAATTTCAGAGGCATTTTGTTGTGGCAATAACTGCAGCTTATTGTAGTTTGCAGACATTCTGATTTATAACATTGCCCAAACACATCCCACTGGCAAGTCCTGAGCCACCATGCCAAGACAAAGGGCAGGGTGGGACTCCTGTAAGGCTCAGAGCACCTTCTGCCAACCGTTCAGCACGTAACCTTGCTTTGTATCCATCCCCGAGAGGCACCTGACGTAGTGTACGTGGTTGATTTGTTCACACATCACACCACGAGCTGCACGTGACTTAAACCAGGGCGCACAGAGCTCGTCCGACCCCGGGATGGGCCTCAGAGGCACACAGCCCCTTCCTGTGCACGAGAACTATAGGGACACTGTGCCCGGAGCCACTGTCAGTAGCACAGCTGGCAACCGTAAGTATAAAAACTCAGAAACAGTGGCACTGAGACTTCCAAAAGGACTCGTGTTGAACGTGGCCCTGCTGCAGTGTTGTACAATTTCTTTTTCTTTCCGCTTTGGGCACGCCTGGAATGGCTGTGAACGCACCTAAGCGTGGATCTGGAGTCACAAGTACAAGCTGCACGGAGGTGAACTGCCAATAAGGAATGAGTGTGTAATGAACACGACTGTCACCACCCCCGTGGCATCGCCGTCACAGGCCTGGGCACACCCAGCAGTGTCTCCTGCAGTCACTTCCCGGCAGGATGCAAAGTAAACCACACCATGTGTGACTCTGTCACTGTCAGAAAACTACATCCCTTCTGCCTGTGACGGACACAAGCTGTTATATTTCACGGAGAATTTCAAATGTAGCCTTTACCGTCAATTTAGCATTACAAGTGCTTTCATGCCAGAGGATGTTATAAAATTCATCAGTAATATGTTAACGGTCACAGGAAAGCTGTTTAAATTGTCGAAAAGGGCAACCCTGATACCACCATCAAAAAGTCAATCCAAAGGTCGTGTCTTTAAAAACTTGATATTAAAAGATGAAAAAAGTACATCCGCCTTCCCCAATCCAGAAACACAGAGAAGAGCAAATAGGTGACGGAGACAGATTGCTATTTCCCAAAACACAAAATGGTGACAAAAATTGAAATGACTCAGAAAATTCTTGCCAGCCGATGAAAACGACTCAATGCAACTGTGACACGTAACAATCACTATGTTCCCCGTCCGCCACCCTCCCGAGCCTCATGATCAAGCCTCATGCCCCGTGACTAACCACACTATGCATTTTATAACTCTGTACTCTGCAAGTCCTAAGACTTAGCTCGCTTTTGGTTCTATGCCATTTTACATGTAGGATTTCTGTGACTACCAGCTCAGCCAACACTAATCTCAAAATGTATCATATTCTTGTTTGTGGTATGTGGTGTGTAATATTATATATCAAAGCGGGCAAAAATGCACAGAGAAATCCAGGAAAGACAACTGCTGGAGGACAGTGGATCCTTCTACACAACAAGAGGTGTGCGGTCAGCACTGCCATGGAAGAAGCTCCTTGCGTGAACACTGAAACTCCACGTCATCCAGACTAAGGGGGATTTTGTAGTTTTATTAGTGCTTATTGGAGCCATGGAAGAATGGAAACACACAGCTTGTGACTCTCCCAGGCAGACCCTGCTCAAACCTCAGCTCTCACAGTTACTCAATCTGTGATCTTAAGCAAGTTGGAAACTTGAACTTGACTCTCCACGTACAAAGCAAGGAAATTAAGTCCTTCTTCCAGGTGGCTGTGTAACTGGTCTAAGTATAAACAGTATCTGACAAAGAACTTAGTTATATACAATTACTCAATGCAAGATCCTTCTTTGGCCCTGGATAATAAAGAATTCTGCAGTCATCATCGTAGATTCCTGGGGTAGACTACATTTCATAAAAAATCCAAATATTTCTATTGAGCTCAGAAATCATGCAGTGCTATACACAATCATTTTGTAAAGTATGCGGAGAAGAAAAATATGCCCTCAAATCCAAAGTACAAATATCAATACTATGTCAATAAAGCTGCACCACGGACAAGACCACGATCATAATCCATGCTGACAACCCCCCCCCCTTGCTCTTTGGCAGTGTGTTCAGAATTCGTCAGGCAAATTGATTTTCTAACATGGCGTGCTAAGAGGCAGCAGAGTTCAGTATGACTGTTTCAGTCCATATGATTTACAAGATGACTTTACATACTGAACCAGGAACCCTGGTGCTAAGCAACGCCCTATAAATTTCAGCTGACATTTTGATCCACTTTTTGAATATGCAATCAACGAAACTTTGTCTTTCACAGAAGGATTTTCATACTGAATCATGCTAATAGTTGGCTCATCCTTTCAATGTGCTTGTGCAGCTACCAAGAAAGACATCAAAAACCTCAGCCCATAATCACTTCCTAAAAGTGCATTCTCTTGTAGAATACACACACAAGGCCATTCAACTGTTCAGCACTTTATATCGACAGACTGCTTATTTCCAGTAACCTCTGTGACAAATCATGCAGTTTGCTCCCGGCCAGAACAAACAATACATTATAAATCAGTGTCTCATTTTGCTATAATCAGCTCCTTAAAATAGCTGTAACCGGACCGATGTCTCAGATCCTGTTTTATTATACACACATTCTCAAAAGCATCAATGACAAAACACTAACTGATGAGGGAACAGGAGCAGCTGGTTCCATGGCTCCATGAAAAGAATGTTCTGAAAACAGGCCAAGAATGTTTGATGCACTTCACAAGGATTCTGTTCTAAAATTTCAAAGCCACATTTTAAAAGTGATAATTGCTATCTGAGTGGAAAAGAGGAAGTCCAAAATATTGGAACTGGACCAATGTTGGCAACAACTATTTTCTGGGTACTTATGCATTTTCCATCTTTCCTTGCTCCAAAATATGGTTCTCACCTACATATCATAATTTCAAAGAGCCTGCAATTGTCTTTTTGTTAATTTAAGGGAAACGGGGCCTTTCAATGCTGTCTAGATGGCGTTCCAGTTCACTTAGGATAGAGGAATGTGCTGCTTAATTAAAATATAATTGCTCTTATAATTAGGTATTTAATAAATATATTGTTGATACTTTTGAGGTTGCTAAATCCATCTCCGCTTTGTGTTCTGTCCTCTTCCTAACATGTCAATTGTGGTTGGGTTTCTTCTCTCTAAAGCACCTTGACTTCCTAATGTGCTTTGGTTCAACCAGTACAAAACTATCTCATCTTACAAACATCAAGTAACAGGTTTTTTTTCTGATTACTGAAAGAAATCATATTTAATCCTATTTTGGCTGAGGAAGCTTATCAAATGAATATTAGCAGTGCATTGGGAGAACTGATTCAAAAACCTAGTTATAATCTAAGTTGCATGCGATCTCTAGTAAAGTGACTTTTATTCTTAAGATTTAATTATTTATCAGGCAAGAGACAGAAAATGGTTTAGTAATTGTGATCCACTTTTAATGAACCACCTGACATTACTATGTGGTATATGAAGCCCCATTATTCTTGCTACAATGTTTGCCAATTGGTAATTACAAGCTTTCAGGGGTCAAAGCACACCATATTTAATACCATGACAGAAGACAAACTCTGTCACTCTTTCCTAGTCGGCCAATCATTTCCTGCCTGGTAGATTATAGCTGCAGCTTCTAAGCCTAACTACGTAATAGTACCATGAGCCTCAACGTGAGCAACAAATGCAACAGAAATGCTTCTCAGCTTCAAATTTATGTTCATTTCTTAATATCTGCTCCTTACAAGCTTGTCTCAATGGTCAACCCACTGTCCACGCTGTTTCTTGAAGCATCCCAAAATTATCTCTTATGGCACTATGGGAACATAATGGGTAGAAACTCACATGGACAGAGTAGTTTATTCCATAGTATGCATGAAGAAAATATTCTTCCCACATAAAAACGCATTTTTGTGCAAACAAACACGAAGGCAAGAGCTAAAGAGAAAAAAATGTCAACCATTGTGCCAGTCCTTTTTCCAAAACACACCTGCCCCGATCCAAGCTAACCTCACAAGTGACTCTGATGGCGACATCCTCGCCCCCCAGGGTAGGGTCCATCACCAGCCACCCAACTGCGGCCCTTCCCTCCCCTTCGCCAGTAACTGAAGTTTGGGGGCAGGGTAGCTCTACGTCACTTGATTTTCTCGTGGCTCTATCTTCTCAGCCACCTCCTTGAAGAGAGCCGGGAAACGTGCCCAAATTGCTGCCGGTAGACACCACAGAAAACAAAAACTTTGCTTCCAATAAAGCCACCAGAAAAGCACTTCCAGGACGAGTTGCAGAATAGTGACTTTTATGAATTCCAGTCTTTCATACAAGGAATAAAAATGCTGGCTTTCAAAATCATCTTTTCCAGGATTCTAAATATTAACCAAAAGCGTGCAACAATCTCAGGGAGGTTTATCTAAGGAAAACAGCTCAGTCCCTGTGAGGTCAGCAGGCTTCGTGGAGTTGTGTCTCACCCTATCTCCACGCACCTCTCCCCAGCTCTGAGACAGCGCTGTGACCAGCGAGCTTGGAACCGGGGGAAAGAGCAGCCCAGAAGACCTGGGGATCCTCCGAAGTCCCAGCCCCCACACTGGGCACCGTTTGAGCTGTCTGACGGCTCCTGGATGGGGTTCTGCCCTTGAGTCTGCCCTTTTAGATCTTACAGGTAGGAAGGGAAAGCGCCAGACCAATGATGTCTACGGGAAACGGTCAAGGGCACTTATTCATCGTCAGGGCTGTCTGCAACGCCCCTGCCAGTCAGGGCGAATGAGAGGCTACCAAACGAAAACAAACACAAACACAACACAACACAACACAAAAACTGTGCTGAAGCAAGCATAGCTCCAACACTTCCTGGGAGTGCAGCGCTGTGTCCATACTAGGAAAAACCAGAGGAACCCTGGCCTCACTCTTGGTGACCCTGAGGCCATCCACAAGCAAGAAGAGAAGGCTAAGGCACAGTCAGACACTCCCAACACACACGCGCGCGCGCACAACAAGACTTAACGATTCAAAGCATTTAAGGAAACTTGCCAAGTCACACGCTGACCACTACATGATCACAGACGTCAGTGGCAAGATATGGCAATGAATACAGACTTCATCCAGTGAAGTCACAAAACCCACAGCAACGCACAAGTGAAGGCCCATCTATGGCACACGCTGTGTGACCAGGTCCACGCACAGTCTCACGTGGTTCGTTGCACAGTCAGGCCTGGATATAGCATTCTCCATGACAAAGATACTATTTATGCACAGCCAAGTTATTTCTTAGTGTCACCTCTGAATCGGCACAGATGCTAATTAGCCCTTGTGTCATTTCCACGGTGCAGGTTCTCCCACACCTCTGCATTCCACAGTGATGGCATAAGGCAGAATATGCCGTTGCAGTTGCTTAATAGGTAATAGAGACACCCCTCGGTTGGTGACCTCCCTGTCTAATCACCATTTGGAAGTACACTGCTTGGATCGCGACCCACCTACTTACAACCCACCTTTTTTTGTACAGTTCCATACATCTTCAAGAGCCCTGAAGTCTTTTCGTACAGGACATCTTGTTTATGTACTATCATTCTTGCTGATTTTACTGTTACACATTACACATTACTGTTACACATTACAGTAATGCATGAAGAGTTATGCCAATAAAAGCAAAGTCACCAAGGGGCCAGAGATTTAGCTCAGTGGTTCCAGCGCCTGCCTCGCAAGTGCAAGGCCCTGAGTTTGATCCCAGTAACCACATACAATGTTGGGCATGGTGACTCACACCCACCAGCCATCAATACCACATACCACAGTGCCGGGCGTGGTGGCTCACACCTGTCATCCCAGCACTCGGGAGGCAGAGGCAGGAGGATTGCTGAGTTCGAGGCTTGCCTGGGCTACATAGTGAGCTCAGGGCCAACCTGAACTACAAAGCAAGACCCCGTCTCAAAAAAAAAAAAGCAAAGTTATCAAGTTGCAGTTTCTTTTGACCATTTCTTTGTTCTGAGTATTGTAACGTACAAATTATGACCAGATGCTCATTTAGTGACCAGTTCATTAACAACCCAGTTGCAGGAACAGAACTCAGCTGTTAAATAAGGAATGTCTGTACTAATTTCTTGTGTATAGCATACACGTTTTAGTTATCTATGACACTGAGCACACATGGTAATGTTTTTATAAGCTATAGATGACATGCATCCTTTTTAAATGCCAGTTGTTCATGTGCTGTTTCTTATTTAACTTCTGTGTGACTCAACCATTTTCTTAGCTGAAAACATAATGTTATTGTAAGAACTGAGTGACATACATAAAGCACATGGGAAGTCCTGAATAAAATGGTGACTCAAACCCTGGTATCTGCTGTGGGTGATTTTCACCCAGAGAGCAACTTGAGGCAAGATGACCACCCACTGGTTGAAAACAACTGATTCGAACTCAACTCAGCACAACAAATGAGCTGAAATGTACTTTTTTTTTAGCCTAATCACAGAATCTTCCACCCCAGCACAGAAATTCTACATTCTATTCTGAAACAATAATATTTGCCCTTACAAAATTGAAGTTCTATCGTATTGTGAAGTAATGCTAGATCAAGAGTTGAGGTACAATTCTGATTTTAAACTACAGGAGAAATTATTCATCTTACAAAGGATTTTTTTTTTAATTTTTGGACCATCACATAAAATTAGAAGCTCCAATATGCATTTAAAATATCTGGCTTAATTGCTTCTGAGCTTTTTGGCTAAGATCAAGTATAAAATATCTAGTTTATAAAATTTCATCTTACAGTTTTTCAAGAGTGCATTGGCTAGGCAGATTAAGATTACTTGTAAGAAATTAAGATGGATTCTTTGAAGAGCTATTTTTAATTTTCTAGTTTGTCAGGCATCAGAGGCATCCAATTCTGGCATTAGTCCTAATTGGATGAGACCCACAGTCATTCCCAAAACACCTGTAACCTCTTCAGCTCCTTCTTAAAAGCTCTCATAAAACCTGTGGGTACAACCACAAATGACCACTTCCCTAAGCAAGACTTCAGGAAATGAATAAATCATACTCAGGCTGTAAGCTTGGCACAAAAACCATTGGTTGCTAACTATTGTTAATGATGAAAAGGTTGCCCTGATCCAAGAAAGACATTTTCACTCCAACTCTCCCCTGAATTCCTAACTTCTAGAAATGCCTTGTTATTTATGGTCCACAACCTTTTGAAATAATCTTAAAGCTTCTGAGAGCCTTTTTTAATTTAATCACTCCTTCTAATGATTTACATTTTCTAAATATCATTTATACACCATGTGAAAAGCTATGGATGTTGAATAGGAATTTATTATATTTAGTTCTCAGCAGGAGTCAACGTGGAAGATAGCCAGATGGAATGAGCTCTTTTTACTCCTCTAATATTTTTTAATGTGTAGAAGGAAAAAATAGGAACATTGTTACATCATTTGAAATAATGCAGATGGTCACTCAGAGAGAATGAAGGGCTTCAGTGTTTTTATAAGCTCCTAAAACTGAAATCAGCTAAAGACAAATTTTTACTCAGCAGATATAATACCAGTTGATCCACCGAATATGCTAAGAAGCTGAGAGTGTGGCGTGGTATAAGAGAGAGCGTTTGCAATAATCCTCCTCTTCCTAGGAACCTAGACATCACCCCAGCAAACGAGGGCCAGGACCTGCTGTCCCGCAGGAGTAACCGGAAAGAAGTCTAAAAACACTGCTAATGTGATCTGCGCGCTATCTAAAGCCAGCTTCTGAGATGTGACTACTCAAATAAACGGTACAACCAGGGAAACGGAAGCCGTGAGTAGAGAAAAATAAAATATCTCCTGCATGAGGTATTAGGAAAATTCTGAGAGCTCAACATGTTAGGAGGAAACCGTAAGCTTCACTCAGATGGAACTTCTCAACAAGCAAAATTTACAAGGGTAAAAACCTGAACAAATGAAAGAAGTTAATGATTCTAAAGAATAAACAAGAAGAGGGCCGGAGGGTTAGCTCAGTGGTTCCGGCGCCTGCCTCGCAAGCGCAAGGACCTGGGTTCGATCCCCAGTGACCACATATAACGCTGAGCGTGGAGACTCACGCCCACCAACAATCAACGCCGCATACCACAATGCCAGACGTGGTGGCTCACGCCTGTCATCCCAGCACTCGGGAGGCAGAGACAGGAGGATTGCTGAGTTTGCGGCGGCTTGCCTGGGCTCCATAGTGAGCTCAGAGCCAGCCTGAACTACAAAGCGAGACCCTGTCTCCAAAAAAAAGCGAGAAAAAAAAAAGAATAAACAAGAAGAGTTGTCCCAGTGAGTATTTAAAGACTGGCAAGTTTCCATTTACAACGTACACACCGGTAAAGAAATGATTTCATGGCAATCTTTGAACCAGCTCTCTGGATGAACTGTTCCTAAATCCATCCCTGTTCCTAAAAGAAGAGTAGGTCTTTGTCTCACATCCAGGAGGACTGTCCTCATGAAACTCTTAAATTCACCATCCTTCAGAGGCCACCATCAGGCCACCATCTTCCACAGACGCACGTCCAGCCCTGCCCTCCACCGTGGCCTCAGTGATTTCCACCATGTTTAAATTCCATATCAAGTTCCATTTGCATCAGTCTGTGCACAGTGGGCTGGTATCTTCCTTTTTACAGTTGGAGCCACAGTGACATCACAATCATGAACAGACTCCGTGGACAGGAAGATCTGAGTCAAACCCTGATGCTACCACCTTGGCTAGTGACTTCATCTTTCTGTACTTCCGTTTCCTAAAGTGTAAAAAGGGCAGGATAACAACAGCACCTCCTAAGATGGCTGAGAAAATTAAATGAGGTAATGTATCTACCTTCTCTGCCCCATAGTATGGCAGTAAGTTCACTGACTAATTCTGCATCCACCTGAACATTTTTATCCCTTAGACAGTGTAAATCCTTTCTGAAGCAACACAGAATACAATTAGTTCCTTGAGGGTCTTTCCTTCTCTTCCCTGAAGTCAGTTTGTTATTGCTTGTTGATGTGGATGGAAATTAATTTTCCAGAACACTGCACAGTGTCTCCCACACTTGGTGGGATTGCTGCGTGGTCCTCTGTGTTCATGCCAGACAAAAGGAAGGGAGCCCTCTCTGGCACTAAGGCTTGTAGTTGGCTTTTGCTCCTAATTTTTATTTTTCCCTATAAGCTTAAAAGACTGAGCTGAACGATTATCACACGGAGCTTTCAATCGTCATGATCCACCATGTCTGTCCGGGTCTTCCCGCCTTCTAGCTTTGCCAACTTTCTAGCCCTTCTCCTGTAAATGCCCTCTTTCCAGAGGACGATGTAGGGTTTGCATTTGCTGAGGTGCCAACCCGCTTCACTCTCACCTTCTTTGTCCAACCTCTAAAATAGCAGACACCTTGTTTTAATAATCAAGATCTACTGCCAAATCTGTTAGTCACAGGTATGTGAGGGAGGGTGGCCCCGTTTTCTGGATGGCTTCAGAGTACATCGTCATTAAATCACCTGTTTGCCGCTAGTTGGGGACCTGTAGGAAACAAGACACGGGCTAATTCAAACCTTTGAAACTTGCTCCCCGGCCCCCCCGAAATGACTCCAGAAATAAGTGACTCAGATCCCACCAGTTTCCACCTCGCTGCTCCTCTAGTTCCCAAATTCCTTTTGAGCTCACAGATGGCCTTAATTAAAAACAAGTAGTTCCTAATTTATAGCACAGGAAACGTCTACCATTTGTTGTTGAAGTAGAGTTAGTGGAACCTAGTAACCCGGGTCTCACCCTCAGACAGCTACCTCCATGATTTTAATTCATTTGTACAGATTCCTGATGTGTTCATAAGTCTTTTTTATTACAAATATAATACCCTCCTATCGCACTTAACCTAAGGGAGGGAAAGCCGACAGAAAAGCGCCGTATCACGTCTTGACTTTTCCCACCTTGGACCCTCGAGTTGTGTCGAGCTCACGGTGGGAGCTGATACCAAGTGCAGCCGCCCTAGGCCTGGAACATCAGTGGCCAAGACGCTGCCGCCTTCACGCAGGCCAAGACTCTGCCAGGACACCGGCGTCCGGAGCCTTTAGAAAGTGGAACGGGGCTTGGTTTGCTCGTCAGCCACTTCTCCGTACAAACACCTCACTAGCCACTTTGTTTCACAGCTGCGTTTCCTCCCCTTTCCATCATTTAACAAGAAGTCTGTTCACCAATAAATTACTCCAGCAGTCTATTCTGCTTGAAAGTACCGAGCTGCATTTTCTCAAAGACTTATCTTGGAATAAGGAACGTCCTTAACCTACATGCACTCCACTTCGCTCTTTGCAATAAACACACAAACCAACACACAGTTTGTCAAAGTTGTTCCACAGGGGAGGAAGTGAAGTTAAAGGTCCAGATAAGAACGGTGGCTTGATAGGACTGCGAGACCAGCCAGTGTGCCCGCCCGCTCTGGAGTGGAGCTTCAACTGGGTAAAGCTCACTGGACAATCCCAACAGCACCAACACATTTGTTAAGAAGAGGAATTGAACCTCTGAATATAAAGTTTTAAATTTTGTATCACAGTTTGAATGAGTCTCCTCTTACACAAAACTCAAATCCTATGTAAAAAGAACCTAACTGACATTATTGGATTTAGACATCAACATTTTTATGAAGATAAACAAGCGCATCTTTTTTTTCCACTGTTTTCTTAGCTATTTCTAGAATCTGAGACATTCCATATGGATATTATTCATTTTCACATAGCAACTACAATTTTATGTATATATTCAAGGTGTACATGTAAATGATTACTACAGTCAAGCTATCCTTTAAGTACAGATCCTTCGTATGTAATAATGAACATCTAAAATCTCTCCTGAATTTCTACATGACAGTATTAGTAGATATAGTCCTCATGTTGCAAAGTAGATCTCTATATTTATTCTTCCAATATAACCGCTCTTTGATTTACATCTTCCTATGCTTTTACTGAATTTCTAAGATTTTTTCTCTAAGTAGTTGCCACTGTCCTTAAAAACTTCAACTTCTTAAGGAACAAGAAAAAAAAGAAAATGAAAGGGAGAATGGAAACAAAGCTTTGTAAACAAGGAGGGGAAGTGGGGTTGAAGTTAAGAACAGGGAAGGGGGAAAAAGAAAATATACCATGTAGAAGTACAAATTTCCCACTATGAATGTGATCCCTGTGTATACCTACAACGTTCCAGTAACTGTTTTGCCTCAGAAAACCTTCAACATCTTGATCTTAACAGTCCTATTTAAACAATTCCTTCAGCAGTAATTTTCATAAACTAGAATTTTTCAACATCGAAACGAAGAAGAAACGGGTGCTAATGGGAGCTTCACCCCCCAGAGCCCCCGTCTCTGTGCCCACGTGCCTCGCCCCATCCCTGCACCTCAGAGGTGGGGGCCCGAGAGCGGCGGAGCCCCCAGACCAGCCGAGTCCTGGGCGAGAGGCTTCCAGGGCCGCTGGAGCAACAAGAGCCCTGTAGGACCAGGGAGCTGCTCTGTCTGCAAAGGGACAGTGTTCTGAAGCCTGTACCCAATTTGGAGGCGGTTCGAGCTTAATTCCACTGAAGTGAAAAGGAGCCACAAAGATGATTAAAGGGCTGGAAAGGAATACCTGTTTGGAAAGATGAAAGGATCTGAGATTATCCTGCCCGGTGAGGGGGAAACTGATGGATGATTTAGTAACATTCTTAACGTGTTTGATCAGTTAGTCCCGTGACCAGCTGTTCTCTATCTGTGAGGAGGACAGAACCAGAGGAATTAGCCCTAAATGCCAAGATGGAGAACTGAGGTTAGATCTAAGGAAGATTCCTCAGAAAGCGAGATGGCTTAATGCCGGAATGAATATCCAGCCTCAGGTCCACATCGGAGAGATCGCCGTCTTCCTGTCCTGGGAGTGTGGGTGCCGCTGGGAGGCAGGAGGCTTAACACGCTTGGCATCCCAGAGAGAGCTATAAAATCTATGATTTCTCAATCAAATTCTCCTCCCTCCACTTTCTTCAATTTTTGTTAGCTCATGTTTTTACTACAAATGACACATTGCCCGTGGGGACCTGGTACATGCCCGTGACCCATTTCAGTTTTTTTAATATACAACTATTTAATGTAAAAATTACCAGTAACAAATAAACATTAAAGATTTCAAAAACCTGGTAGAGAGTGGCTTTTTCCCATTTAAAGGATTCTCAGACCTTCCACATAGCAACCCTAGACTCCAGTAACCAACCATCTTGTTGGTCTTCGACTCATACACAAACACTATGCCTTTCACCTGTGTGGGATAAACAGAGGCTGTGAGAAAAAAGAAAAGAGACAAATCTGATTTCCTCAGCAAGAAAAAAGCCAAAAAGAGACACAACTCCCAAAGTCAAGGTCCGTGGGCATACAGGACAGAAATCATTGTCTTTGCACTGTGGACTACGTTTTCCTTTCTAACATCTTACTACCCACCAAAATACTAAGAGAGCAGACTAACAGCGCCCACCGAGTTCACAGGGCACCTCTGCGAAGTCCTGTGTCACCTTCGAGCCTTCCTATGATGGGGGACTGCCCGTCTGGTTCAGTAATTGGCCACAGTTTGGGGGGACTTTGCAGAGTGAATAAAAAGGATTTGAAGCATCTTCAAGTCACTTAAGCCTAATTCACAGACAGCAGCCCTGAGAATAATTACCAGGACCTAGTCATTTTCTGCTACGCTGCACATGAAAAGAATCTGATCGCTTCTTTTAAAAAATACCCTGAGATATTATATTCTTCGAATTGTTATTCTTCACTTGAGTGGCTCAAATAGCTGCAGCATTTGCAATATGGTTCCCCAAAGAGCTTACATAACTAAACATTTACAACTGCAAGTGCTCAAAATAAGTGTCCTGGCAATGCCACGCCTCATGCAATATCTGAAGAAGGGCACAAAGAAGCAAGTCTGTAAAAAGGGCTTCCCGGGAGTTCTTTTCCTATAATACAGAATCCATGGATCTTGAAAAAAATTTAGACCTTGAATTGCCCATGTGGTACCTTTCTTATTATTTCTATTCAAATAGCCACAAACCCAAAAAATGACTTCATAAACTATATACTTTATGTTGTCCAGCTGAGAAAACTAAACTTCCCAGTTTCTCATATGGTACCACAGTCAACACAAATAAGAAAACATTTAAGAGTTCAGTGACTACGACATCTTAGGAAGAATTCTAATTTGTTACCCAAACCCAGATTCTTTTGAGAGTAAAGGGGGGAGGCTCTATTTATAACAAAAGAATTGCCCTAGTCAAACCAGGGAATATAGACCTGCCCGAGACCAGAGACAGCACATGTTTTAGATCTTTCAGTGACACGAACAGCCCACTGCACAACTCAACGGCACGGGTTTCACCACCACTGCCCTAGCCCGACGTGGTCCATTTGTTAAATCCAAACAGAAATCCGCCAAGTCTCCAGGGACGTGAGCCTCTGGCTTAGGACTCACACCAGGAGAATTAACTGTTCTGAAGGTGCGGAAAGAAAGTTTGCTTTGTGGGCCGTGGCACCTTTCCAGAAGCCCACCCAGGAAGCCACACGGACGAAGACACAGGCTGAAGCAACAGGAGTCTGGGACCCAGGAAGCAGACAGGAAACACAAGCGGCCCAAACAGACAGGGGGCGCCGTCACAGACCAGTGTTTGGACTGGGACTGGAAGGCTGGACGAGTCATGCGACCTCTCTACAGGTACCACAGGCACACCTACGATGGGGTGACCACACTGCGCTAACCCGGCGTTCGTGGACAAGAACTAGAGAAAGAACACCAGTGGTTACAAGCCCATGGGTCAGCTAACGAGGCTATTTCACCAAAGCTGCAGCACAGTGAAGAAAAAGAAGCCTGTTAAGAACGTAGGTACAGTGATAGGACAGAACTTCACTTACACTAACTGTAACCTAAAGGTCGGTGCGAGGAAGACTCCACGGCTAGAGATAAGCCAGCATTTCCGTCCCAGGGGCTGCATTTGGCCCTGAAGTCAGGAGAGGCTGAGGCCTTCCAGGGCAAGGTCAGACCTGTCCTTGGGGAAGAGAGGGATGCAGAGCTAGAGCTGACAGTTACTGTTTTTCCACAGACGATCCTCTCCTTGCCTTTTACTCCACAACAAAAAGTATTTTGCTGAAAAATAGAGCACAGATGAAAATGACTAATAGCAATAAGTACATCCAAAGTAAAGCAAGAGAACACACATATAGCAGTTTTCAAATACCTTAAGGCTTCACAGAAATAGTATTTTGAAACAATGATGATTATAATGATTAATATTCTGATTGCCTTTAAGGTGAGCAGATACACCAAATATAAACGCTAAGTAGAACACAACCAGAATTATGGTAGAGCTAGACAAATACTGATTCTGGCAGATACCAAACTAAAAATAAGCTCTAGAGCCTAGTTCTCTTGCTAGCTGGAGCACGGCAGATCCTTAGTCAGTGTGACCAAGGAGGGAAGACTTCATTTCAGGGCACCCTTGCTTTCTCCGAAGTGACTGCACGTGCAGCAGGGCCACCTGTCCAATGTGATGTCTTCACATCTCTCTGTTGACCTTCCTCACTAGCAGAGTGCTCTTACAAACTGGTTGAACAGCAAGCTTCCGTGCTGGGGCTTGTGAAGGATACAAAGATGAAACGAAGGACAAGTCCTACCTGAGATGTGGAAAATTCTCAGGAAGAGGCATTAATTATGATGCAAAGCAGATTACAATAAGCACCATTAAAAGGTGCTCTAATGGTGTGGATGATTAAGAAATTATTTTTAATTGAATTCTTTATTGGTACATGATCACACGCGACATTGGGAAATTTGTACTAATGTATGACATGAATCAACTCTCATTTTTACCCATATCCCCACCCACCCCCAACCCATCACTCCCTATATACATATGCTTTCTTTTTTTAATTTATTCTTTCCCCTCATTACTTTCCCTACCCCTTTCCCTTTGAATATTTCCTATTTCACAAAATCTATCATACATTCTAGAATTCGTTTACATCTATAGGTTCTCATACCAGAAAAAAGATACCGTATTTACATATCTATGGCCTATTTATGAGTGTGTCCTCAAGGTGTGTCCATCTGAGTATAAGTGACTCAAACTTATTCTTTATTGATACTCCATTTCTTTTTTAATCTTCTTTATCCAGTCTCCACTTGATGGGCATTTGGTTGTTTCCAAGATCTGGCTATCAGAAACTGAGCTGCTATGAACATGGGTGCCCACATGTCTCTACAATATGATTCTTCTATTTCTTTTAAGTATATGGGGGATAAGAAAATTTGACATAGGGAGGCCTGCATCTGACCTGGGCTCTAAAAGGTGGAAATAAAGAGGAAGAACAGAAAGACCTAAAAAAAAAGAAGGCTCGATGTTCCTGGGTGCTGCAGATCAGCTGGTATACAGAGGACTGGAAAGTAAATGTCAAGGGATCTAAGCCTGGACACGTGGAAAGAAGTCCCATCACAGAAGGCTCTGAAGGTCAGGGAAAGTGAAGCCATTCATGTTTTTATGCAGCAAAACAGACAGCATCAAGACGGTTAGGCACACTAGTGTCTGTAGTGATTTAAGCCTGAATAGTGGCACATGTAATGCTGCCTACAACAAGTGCAGAGACCGTAAACCTAGTGAATGTAAGACCTTGGAAAGGCAGGTCTGGATGATAATAGACCCCAAAAGACAATTACAGGAGAAGCAGATTCAGCAGGTGAAGTTAGTCTCAGAAATATTGATGCTAAGGCGTTCTAAGTGGGGTAACCACCAGGTTGGTAAACATATGGGGCCTTCAACTCAGAAGATGAGAACCAAAAGTAGAGATTTTTAGATTCATCTCACCAGACGACACAAAGAAAAGAACACAAACACAACATATAAGAAAAACACAAGCCAAAAGCCATGAATTTCTTTCTGTGAGCACAAGGAAAAAAGAACAGTGAGGGATCCAGAAGCAGAGATTCAGAGAAAGAGAAAAATCAAAGACACTGACCATCACGGAAGCTAAGGGGGAGGAAGTGTGCAGAGGGGGATAGTTAACAATCAAATGCCAGAGAGGGTGGAAAAGACCCAAGAAGAGGTCCTGCTGTTCCACAGTCAAAAGTCCCCTAGAAGTTGTAGCAGGTGCCTGCATTCCTAGAACTCAGGATCAAGTGAGTTCAAGTCCAGCCTTGGCTAGAGTAAACTCAAGGCCAGCCTGGATTATATGTAAGACCTTGTCTCAAAGATGAATGGATGGATGAATGGATGGGGAGAGATTCATGTCCTGTGCATCCCTATGTAAATAAATGGTCAGTATAGCCAGGGTTAACTCTGTGCTGTTTAATTTGAAACCACTTGCTCTTTGCCATCCTGTTCAAAGTTAGAGTAATCAAACCAGGATAAACATTCCCTTCATCAGATTTTTCACTGCCAGCAGTAAACAAACAGAGACAACAGCAGCCAAGATTCATTCTGCTCAGAGTGTAACACAATCTCGATCCTCCATGCAGGTTGAAAGAGTCACTGGTCATCCCGGCCATTATGTTGGGCAAGTTCCCTGCCCCAGATACTTGTCCACTTGGCAGCTGGCAAGATCTGTGATGAAGAGTGACTCTGCGCTGGGTCCTACATCCCACTTGCCTCTGGCCACAGAACACAGGACCTAACCCACGCAAGTCAGCGTCTTCCCATCTTTATGACTGCCTTGAAAATACCCATCCATCAACCTGGACCCACACGGGGCCATGGAGCCAAGCCAAGCACGTGTCCTTGCCCAGCTGCCAGGCAGTCCTCCCCCCGCACCCCACCCAGGATCATCTGTTGGTCAGACATCACTCCTACTCTCTGGAGAACAGCTGATCCATGAGGGGTGGAGACAGTCTCCCAGCAGCTGCACCATTTTTCAGGGACGAAGCACGGTGAGTAATGTGTGTGCGAAGAGGATCCAGGAGAACGGAGCAGTGAAAGCCCTTTCTGGGCCACTGCTTTTCTGACATCACACAAGACGGTCAGTAGGGCCTGTAACTACGTGGTTGAAGCACTTATTCTGCTTCCATGTACAGACCACACCCAGCCCAACACTGGAGAGGGACTGGGCATCTTAACCACTTCAGCTAACTCACACACAGCAGAGCCTTCACAGAACATCTCCTTCTGTCCAAGCCGAGAGGGCCCAACTCAACTGGCAGCCACTGTGAGGATCCCTGGAGTCCTCCTGAGACAAAATTAACAGCTGTTCGCTCGGATCTCACTGTTCCATGAGGTGGTGACTCTCTCCGTCAGGTCATTCTTCACACTTGCCATCTCTCAGGAGACCAGGAACTGAAAGCCTAGATTTGCCTTCGCAGCCTCAGTCGCCTCCGATTCTCCTAGCGTGACGCTGCCCCACTAAGTGGGTGGCGTCATGGACAAGCTGTGGTCCACCTCGGCCCAAGGCAGGCTAGCTGCCTGTGAAAGAGGGCAATGGCTTGTTCTCTATAGCTAAAATTAGCTGTCAGTTCTAAAGGGGAGACAAAAGATTATGTATCTAATACAATTATCACAATTCAATGTCAAGTATATCAAGTCAGGAACACTTGGAGCAGTACATGATTTAATTTCACTTTGCCTCAATTAATGGAAGTACTAGAAAAAGAAAAAAATACTAGTATTTTTGGCCTACTTAAGCCTTTGAGGTGAACTCTTTAAAAATTTTAGGGCAGCCGGGCGTGGTGGCTCACGCCTGTAATCCCAGCACTCGGGAGGCAGAGGCAGGAGGATTGCTGAGTTCGAGGTTTGCCTGGGCTACAAAGTGAGCTCAGGGCCAGCCTGAACTGTAAAGCAAGACCCTGTCTCAAAAAACAAAACAAAACAAAACAAATTTTAGGGCATTACACTTATATCTCAAGTATTAGTTAAGAGACCCAGTGGGATTTCTATGAACAAACTATTCATTAGCAAGAAAATTACTGTATTTGAGAAAAATTTTAAAGCTATGTTTGTTTATAAATAATCTATAATTCAAGTCGTTTGATAATTTGCCCCCACTTGGTTCCAATGCTCTAATTTAGCAAAGGAAGCTGAGCATTTTAGAGTTAACACTGAAGTATTAAATAAAGGTCTGCACTAAACGGAAAGTAGGAATCAAAACATTTGTTGTATAGCAGACAATTACTAGCGCAGGCAAAGAAGGGAAGAGAGGTAAGGTAGAAAGGGCAGTGCCATGTGGTGCCCAGTTTGAGGGTCCCCCGCTGGCAGGAAGGAGCTGCCTGAAGCCAGTCACTGAAACCGCCGCAGCCTGTTCCCGTCCTGTGACACCAGGTGACATCTACGGTCATTCTGCTGTCAAATAAGGTAGCAGTAGTCATCAGTATGAATCAGAAGAAAGTCAGGGGGCGGGAACAACAGCACGGTGTGCGGGGTAAAGCACTGTAAGCCCAAAGATGCCACCGCTGAGAAACATTCCACGCGGGAAAGGCCAACCCACAGCCAGAGTCAACGTCCACCCCAACCAGAGCAAAACCCCTCCTTCCATGACCGAGAAGCCATGCCACTGATCCAATGGGATCAGTCTGCAGTAACTGACGTGTCACGCCCGGGAGGACACTTCAAGGACTCAGAATCTGCCTCTTCCAGGGGCCAACTTGTCACTGAGAACTAGGTACGGCCAGGCCAGCCTTGGTAAACTCACGCACAACTACCACCCTTGCCACCCAGGCACTTTGCTCACGAGTCCTCTGGGCAAAAACGCGTGTTGCTGGGGAAAGGGGCTGAGCGGTATCCCAGCAAAGGTCACTCAATTGTTAAAATCCTCCTTTGCTGAGGTCACCTTTAGTGACTACCCACGTGAGCAAGTATCTCCACTGTTTTGCTCATTCAGAAAGGCTTGTCCATCTACCTCTCCCCAAATCCCCTTAATACCAATTTTCAAATCTGTTCCGAGTCTCTGAACTTCCCAGCCAAACCCCTGGCTACAGCTCGTGAATCTACATAATCCCTCATCTGGTCACTTCGCCCTGAGCAAAGCCTACCGCTAGGTGCACTGAGCAGACTCCACACCACTGGGAGTCTCCCTTCACTACCGTCCTTCGAGGGCGCCCAGGAATGGTCCAGCGTGCCCCCGCCGTCCAAGTGCAGGTGACGCCAGAGCGTCCTGCACAGCTCGCTGAAACGCAGGCCTCAGCCATTCCTGCCTCAACTGACCACATGAAGTTCCCATAAGGCCGCAGGCGCAGGACAAGAGAAAGAGGACGGTATCGTAGCAGTGGGGACCACTTCCTTCACTCATCTGTACTATTCCGTTCTAGAACCCCACTTAGTGTCAAGGATTCAAGACAAAGAGAGCCAACAGAAACTCCAGTATCACATGACCGTGGACCCGAGAACTCCTGCTGCCCCAGTCAGCAAGCTAGAGACCCATGAGGGGCAGTGGCACAGAGTCGGCCTGACCCCTAAGGCCTTAGAAAGGAAGCTTCACGCAGTGACCTGGGTCTGAGAAGACCTGTGTTGCAGCTTCAGAAAGCAGGCAGGCAGAAAGAAGCCTTCTCCCCATTTGCCTGCCCGAGCAAAAGCAGCCTCGACAGAATGACGAGGTTCACACGCATGGAAAAGAGCCAACTGCCCCACACGGATCCTGAGCTAAGTGTTCATCTCTGGAACACCCACCAGACCCACTCTGAGCTACGTTTAACCACATCATTGAGGGCTGGATGGCTCAGTCAAGTTGACAATCAAAACTAGCATTCACACCAGAGCTGAAACACGACAGAATATTTACTTTAATTTCTACTCAATTGAGTTGTTTTTCTCCCTAAACCACTCTAAATCTACCCTTTAGACAACATCAAATAAAAAAAGATAAATTTCTTTTTGTAGAATTTTTTTTTTTTTTTTGAGACAGGGTCTCGCTTTTGTAGTTCAGGCAGGCTCTGAGCTCACTATGTAGGCCAGGCAAGCCTCGAACTGAGCAGTCCTCCTGTCTCTGTCTCCCGAGTGCTGGGATGACAGGCATGAGCCACCATGCCCGGCACTGTGGCATGTGGTATTGATGGCTGGTGGGCGTGTCTCCACACCCAGCATTTTATGTGGTTACCAGGGATCAACTCAGGACCTTGCGCTTGCGAGGCAGGTGCCGGAACCACTGAGCTAACCCTCCGGCCCTCTTTTCGTAGAATTTTTTAAAAATATGATTTGTGTTCAAAGAAGAAAAGAATCAAAGTCCCTGGTGAACCTCACCTGCCAGGTACAGCTAACTATGCCCCCTGCAGAGATGGGAAAGGCCATGTGTTCCTTTGCTTCACTGTCACCGTCATTAATATTTGCAAGAAGCAGCATAGTTTATATGCGCTTTCCTCCTCAGGGCTTAACTTCATCCTTAAGTCAGTCCTTCGAGGGAGACAGATTCGTCATCACTGCTGTCATTACCATCACTCGCTGAGGAAAGTAAGGCTGAAGGTAGACCAGATAACTCACTCAAAAGCCACAAAGCTGGAAGGCTGCTGAGCAGGATCCTGTGGTCTTTGCATGACAGCAGAGATAGTTGCCCTGGCCACTCATGTGTGCGCTATGTTTTTCTGTGTGCATACTTACAGGCACATGTGTGTATTTGCCTGTAAGATACCCCATATGTTTCCTTATTTCTTCCAACCCTCATTTACAAGCTCCTTGAACACAAACAATAAACTCAACTTCCCACTCCACAATGTCTATACAGTAAATTACATGCAATGGACAGAAAATAAGTTTTGGCTCAACTGACTCAGTGACATTCTTCTACAAGCTTATGGTTTCAAAAATATTTGTATTATATTGCTTATTAATTTTACAAAATATTAAGTTTTAATATGGTATTTTCAGGTATGTATTCATATTTTAATTGTATCCCTCATGGCTATTACTTTGCTTTAAGGTTTATCAATATGCGTATTATCAGTACGTCTAAAAATGAGACACTGCCCAGCAGAGAGGTTGTTGTAGGCTTTTTTTTGACAGGGCTTTCAGACTAATACACAGTGATTTGTTGAGAAGACTTCTTCATTTATAGAGAAGAATGGACAGAAAAGAGACCAGGCGCTAGGCTCCCCCCAGGTCCCAGGCCCCGGGTCAGTGCTCACACAGAATTATCTTACTTCAGAAATCACTAGTGCAAACTGCTAGGTTAACCAGGCCTGTCGCTGATGAGCCAGAGAATTGAGCATAGTGAAATCTGGCAGTGGAACAGTTTAAAAATCAATAAATAAGAGCCTGTTGAGTGGGGAAATCTTCTTCTCAATGAAATCTCGACTTGAAGGAAGCGTTCTACCACAGGGGGCAGTAAGTACGCAACTTCTGCAATTTTGCAAAAATTCAGAGCTTAGCCGCTGTGAAAAATTATTTTGCCCGTAAATATTACCCTTGTAGTATTTAATCTCATGTTTCAAGAGTGGCTTTGCCATATACTCCAAATTAATTTTAAAATAAAGCTTAAATCATAAAACCAGAACAAGAAAAAAGTGCCACACGCCTAAAACAAACCTGGACCCCACTGAAGTTGAGAATTCGGTGCAAAGCTCGAGGGCCTTGTGGTTTGGGCGTCGTCCAGGTTTACTTTAGCTGCTTCTCAGAGCTGTGGCTCCCCCTCTGCTCGGGAACTGGGGATGGGAAAGGGTGCACGCTTGTGCTCGCTCGGAAAGGCTCCCGAGCGTCCCGACGCCGCTTGTGCTCGGAAAGGCTCCCGGAGCGTCCCGACGCCGCTTGTGCTCGGAAAGGCTCCCCGAGCGTCCCGACGCCGCTTGTGCTCGGAAAGGCTCCCGGAGCGTCCCGACGCCGCTTGTGCTCGGAAAGGCTCCCCGAGCGTCCCGACGCCGCCCGGCCGCCCCTGCGCAGGAGCCCCTTCCGGCCAGGGCCTCTCTCCCCGGCTTGCTCCTCGCTCGCTCAACTACTGTTAATGCCAGACCGCTCCACCGAGCCCTCTGCCACCTTAGTCTTTCTCTAAACCAGGAAAAAAGTGGAAAACGGATGAAAATTCAAGATGGCAACAACAGATAAATGCCTCTCCTTAAAGCACTTAAGAACATCAAAACAGGGGTGCTCTCTCAGGCATACTTATGCCACCATCGATATTTTATGTGTCACGTGTACAGATAAAACTTGCTTTGAGCGTAGAACACACTTCAGCTGCAAACCCCTGTTCCTCTGTGCCCTTCCTAAGTCAGAGGAGTGTTGTACAGAAGACTTCGAGAAGGTCCAGAAGTCACAACCGGGGGACGTGGAAGGACCTGTCCTCTACCCGCTGCTGTCAGCTCCTCCCACAGGCACCAGGTCCGTCCGGACAGGAGGCACAGAGAGGAACCAAGGCCTGAACAGAAGTGCCGTGTTGCATGGACACCAGGGGTGGGTGCGGATTCACCCTGCACAGAATGACAAAAGAGTTTACGTATTGTTTTGGAGGGGCCTTCTGGGGCCTTATTTCCAATCGTTTGCAAAATAAAACTTCATCAGTAAGGAAATGGTCAGGTATTTTTCATTTAGAAAATGTGTAGAGAGTAAAAGTAACTCTCCTCAAGTAATACACACTCTGCGCAAAAAATGTGCAGTTGGGCCGGGCGTGGTGGCGCACACCTGTCATCCCAGCACTCGGGAGGCAGAGGCAGGAGGACTGCTGAGTTCGAGGCTTGCCTGGGCTCCATAGTGAGCTCAGAGCCAGCCTGGACTACACAGCGAGACCTTGTCTCAAAAGGAAAAAAAAATGTGCAGTTGGAACTAATTGAGCCAAGCAGACTTGTGAGGCACCTTCGGCACCAGATGCAGGGGCCCCAGGAGCCCCAGGTACATGCACGGGTCACCGGGCCCGGTCCGCGCTCCCGAGGCACCCAGCTTGCCCATGTATTTGAGAGGTTAATGGAAGCTTTGTGACCCTAAAGTTTTCTAAACTTACTTTAAAAGAAACTTGGAATAAAAAAGCAATAGAGGGTAATGATTAAAGACATTTTAGTTCTGAGCCCATTTATATGTATTTTCCCAATTTCACAGGGCCCCATTTCCAGAGCAGGGACTGACTGAAACAATAGTAAGGTTCACTGCAACTTTTGTGACAAATTCACAAAAGGAGAGAAATTCAAACGACTTAAAATTTTATCTCTGACCTGCCATTCTCATTATGCAGAATCTTAGCGAGTTTCTTTAAATCTTTGGGCCTCAGTTTCTTTCTCTGTAAAACAAGATGGTGTACGAGGTCTTACCTGCGGCCTCTCCCTATTCCATTTCCTGAGATCAGAGTGGATGTCATCATGAAAATAATTATGCAAGGTAATGCATATGTTAATGAGCTCAGTGTACCCATTCCACATTCATGTAGACTTCAAAACATCACCTAGGGGCCGGAGGGTTAGCTCAGTGGTTCCGGCGCCTGCTTCGCAAGCGCAAGGACCTGAGTTCGATCCCCAGTAACCACATATAATGCTGGGCGTGGAGACACGCCCACCAACAATCAACACCGCATACCACAATGCCGGACGTGGTGGCTCACGCCTGTAATCCCAGCACTCGGGAGGCAGAGACAGGAGGATTGCTGAGTTCGCGGCGGCTTGCCTGGGCACCATAGTGAGCTCAGGGCCAGCCTGAACTA
>PVIC010019550.1:0-30453 GCA_004025085.1 Thryonomys swinderianus
ACTGTGATATGTGGTACTAATTGCTGATGGACATGAGTCACCACACCCAGCATTGTTATACATGGTTACTGGGATCGAACTCAGGACCTTGCACTTGCTAGGCAGGCGCTGGAAGCACTGAACTAAATCTCCAGCCCTTCTGTGGTATTGTTAACAAAATTAATAACCTAAACTTAACCAGGAGGAAAAAAATTCAGATACACCCAATCATAGGAAAATTCTACAAAATAATGGTCCAGTAATTGTCAAAATTATCAATGTCAATAATTTTAAAAAGGGGGAATTTCCCCAAATTCCAGGAGAATAAGAATGTGTTTTGTGGTGGTATCTACCAGGTTTCTCCATTGTAAAATTATTTTTTTGTAATTAATAGCTATATTGCAAATTATATATACATACATATACATAATCCTTCTATAATGTTAGCCTCCATTTGTGATTTCTACCTAAAATTACTATGATGTTTGACAAATAGTAATTTCTTATTTTCTTCATTCTTTCATTGGAATTCCACTAAAAGGAATAGTTTCTCTATTTATTTATTTAGAATGAACACATGTTGTCCAGCCGGGCCAGTTACTGTGCGGTCTCCATTGTCTGACGACCTCAGAAGGGGTCGGACACAGAGTCACAACTTTCAAACTCCACATTGGTCGAGAAGCTTCCCCTTTATTATGGAAGTTACAGGCATTTATATAGGGTGGCTTAGGATGTGACTGGACGAGAGGGCAGGAGCAGGGCTTGCGGTGGAGTGTGATTGCACACAAGGGTGGAAGTGAAATTTGGTGATGTGTGATTTGTCCATGTCATCTGCATCATTTGTGCCACGTGCACCACCTTACATTGTCTACGTTGCCTGCCTCATCAAGAGAGAGAGAGAAGGAAGCAGGAAGCGCCTGGAAAGGTTGGCCACATTTCCTCCTTTTTGTTTTCAAGAAGACTCAGGGTGACTGTGCCTGTCTCAGGTTGTTCCTGCTAGAAGAATCTTACCTGTCATTGGCTAGCCAGTCCCATCTAGATTTCAGTTGGGCTGTGCAGCTGCGCCTGGCTTAGGTTATTTCTCTCTGCAGAAATCTTACCTATCATTGACTGACCAGCCTTCTGGCCCAAGTTAGGGGAGAAAGCTGTGAGCGACTGACTGATGGGAGCTTAGTACATACTGGGCTAGCATGGATCAATCAGACGCAAACCACCAGACGTGATCCAGGAGCTTTTACCGGGAGTACACCCATTTTGGTGCCTGCATCAAAAGGGTGTCTTAGTGGTGGGCCCTGCTTGACTAAATCTGTCTGTGGGTTTCACTCTGACCATGTACATCCTGCATGTTTTAGGAGATGTAGACCTGCTGTACTTTGCTTAACCACACTTCCATTGGCTATTGTTTCTCTCCTGGTGGTGTTGTATTGCTTCAGCTAACATGATGATGTTTTTTTGAGTTTGTACCACTGACGAGCTTTACTGTGATGTTATATAAGGTGCAAGTCAGGAGTATTACAATGACCATAAGAACATAAGGGGATCCCAAAATTAGAACTTTGACCCACCCACTCAGTTGTGACCAACTGCATTGAAGTCCCCACCAGATAGTGTCCCAAATGTCCTCAAGTGCCAGGGAGGCAAGATTGTTGGTGGCATTTATATTAATAATAGTTCTGGTGAGGTCCTTTAAATGGGCATCAAAAGCAGCATCCCAGGTGTGCCACATATAATCGGAGAGGTTGGTGAGGTTGATGCAGTTTAAGCACTGGTAAGGTGTAACACACGTGCTGGGATAACTGATGTTGCACTGGGCACAGGACTTGGTCACCATGAGTTTAAGTTCTTCACTTATGAGGTCTACCTGAGTCTGGAGGATCAGTACCAGTGTTTAGAGGTCTTCAAACATTGTGGCTATTTGGCACAGGGCTTGGGAAGTATTTGCAGTGAGGCGAGTGATAGCAGAGGCAGTGGAGATCTAATTATGGAGGGTGACAGAGGCAGTGGCTGACATGGTAACTGCTGCAACTAGTAAGACAATTATGCTATGATAGTGGAGGTCCCCAAGTTTCTTTGGGGGGCAAATGTGTTGGGGGATTGTTGTATGATCAGCTGGTGTTGGATGTTGGAGTATGAGCAGAAGGGTCATCAGGATCATTTTTGGTGGCTGTTTGCTTGAGTGATCTCATCGTTGGCTGTGAACAGTAAGGCTTGATGTTTTTTGAAGGGATCCAGATGTGTTGAGGTGAGTCCTGTGGAACAGCACAGGCAAATCCCCTCCCCATGGTTAAAAGTGGGGCTGGGCCATGGGTAAGGTTGGTGCAGGGATCACGCCATAAGACAGGGGGGCTGGTGGAGCTGTATTGAATGGCTGCTAATGTTGCTGTGATGGGGAAAGACCTTGATCATCAAAGGAAAGGAAGTTGATGGTGAAAATGGCAAGTGCAAGTTTATCTGGTGGAGAAGAGCCTGTGGTAGAGGTGGCCTGTTTTTTAAGGGTGTTTTTAAGTGTTTTTTTTTTTTAAGTGTTTTTGTTTGCCCTTTCTATAATTGCCTGTCCTTACAGATTGTAGGGAATGCCCATGGGGTGCTGAATGTGATAGTTAGCGAGGAAAGAAAGGAAAGCTTTAGAGGTGTAAGCCAGGCCTTTATCAGTCTTAAATTTGTAGGGAACACCCATAACAGCAAAGCAACAGAGAAGATGGAACTTCACATTTTTTGCCTTTTCTCCACTCTGTAGCCATCATAAACCCCGAACAGGTGTCAATAGTGACATGGATGTATTTAAGATTTTTAGAAGAGACCTCATGGGTCACATTATTTGCCAGAGGGAATTGGGCTTGAGGCCTCATGGGTTAGTCCCTTGTGGAGGAAGGGGTCTTATTGGGAGCAGTGGACCACAGGATGCACACGAGCGGACAAGGGCCTTGCACTGTGCTATGCTTAAGAAGGGGAACATGTGAGGCAGACTGGCAGCTGATTGGTGAAAGGTTCAGTGACTTTTGATGGCAAGAGAAGTCATTGGGGAAATCTGGAGCTGTGGTCCATGAACAGGTGGTACATCCAACCCCACTGACTGAAGGACCAGGTATTAAAACCCAATCAGGGGACCTCTTCTCTTTTAAGGACAGTGTAATCTGCCCCAGGATCGATAAGCATTTCAAACCTTTTGCCTGAAATGCAAAGCGAAACCCGAGGCTTAAAAGGGTCAAGAGCTGTGGTCCATAAGACCTGGTGCCCTGATGGGGAACTGAGTGCCTGTGTATCAAGGGGTGTCCCTGGGGAAGGGGCTGGGACTTTCCCTGGAATCAGTTTAAAGGGGCCCAAGGAGTGGTAGGTGTAGTCATGGGAGAAGCTACGGGCTGAAGAGGGGGAAAGGGTGTGCCATCGCATGATATTTGGCATGGCAGTCATGCTTCCAGTGGTAACCACTAGTGCAGTGAAGGCAAGGAGTGGGGGGACAAAGATGGGCAGTTGGAACAGATGGAGTAACAGGGACAGTGGCAGAAGCAGGGGGAAATGGAGCAAATGGTGGAGAGGTAGGGAGGGACAGGCAGCATGAACATGTCCAGGCTGCTGGCAGTTCCAGCATACAGGCCACGATGGATAAGAGATCTAACAGCTCTAGCAAAAGCCTCAGTAAGGGATAAGGCCAGGGATTCAGTGGTGTGAGTGGAAGTACCAATGTCCTTGCTGGCAAGGATCCAGTCATCAAGAAAGCTTTGTTGTAAAGGGGCAATCACTGACAGAAACAGCTTTTGGCACCCTTCAAAGACAAGGTCCCTAATCATGGCTGTGTAAGCATCAGGGTGCGAAACCTTAGGAATCACAGCTGCAATAACATGCTGGCAGAAGTCTGGAAAAGTCTCATTGGGGCATTGGACCAAATGAGAAAGAGGTGTAATGCCCTGGTGGAAGGGCATCTGCTGCCAGGCCTGGAGCCCACACTCACAAACCTGGTCAAAGTACTGTTGGCCATCTTGTGCCTGAACATTAGGGTCAGAGGAAAGGCCGACCTCCTTGAGCTGATCTTCAGTAATGGGAATGCCACCTGCAAGATTTACATGTGCATGGCACTCACACTCTTTGAAAAACATTGCCTTGAAGACAAGGAAGTCACTGAGCAAGGGCAGCATGAGCAGCGGCTAACCAATTGGCCGTGCAATTGGCATACTGTGCAAATTTTCAAGCAAAGAGAATGCCAGTGGACTTTGAGGGCCATGTTCAGTGACTACAGAATGCAGGGATGTGAGTGTTTTTTGGGGAGTGGGATCCAGTACTCATCACCATCATGAATGGTCACAGGGCAAGCCGTGATGGGGCTGGAGTGGAAGAAAGGTTGAGCAGGGCAGGAGTGGGATGGGAAGTAGCTGAAGGCTGAACCTGTGCAGGAACTGGAGGGTAAAGTGACGGTGTATTGCCATGGGACTTGTTATCCCAAGATGGTGGTGGCACTGGCATGGGAGCCTGAGGGGAAGATGGTGGCACTGAGGTGGGGACCATGGTAAGTGCTACACCAAATAGGATGGCAACAAGGGAGGCAGCAAGAAGCCCAAGCAGATTACAGGTAGAGGGATTAAAAAGGTCAGGGCAAAACATGAGTGGTAGAAAGGGAAAGGCAAGCCATTACTGATGGGCAACACTAGGGCCTGATAGGTGAAGATTGACTGTCACCTGATAGGTGGGAAGGTAATACATTGCCTGATGGGCAATGCTTGGGGCCTGGTACGTGAAGGTTGACTGCCACCTGATAGGTGAGATCAGGGCCTGATAGGCAAAAATTGACCGCCACCTGATAGGTGAAATCGGGGCCTGATAGGTGAAAATTGACTCACCCATTGATGTTGACTACCCAGGCTGGGGGTGCCAATTATCGTCTTTGTCAGTTGTTGTTATACCGTGGGGTCATGCCAAGAGGTGGGGAAGATTACTAGCAGCAGTGTGTTCCACATTGGGCACCAGTTGTCATCAGGCCAGGCTGGTTACTATGCCATCTCGGTTGTCCGATGACCTCAGGAGGGTGAGCCAGACCACAGAGGCACAACTTCCAGACTCCATGTTGGTTAAGAAGCTTCCCTTTTATTATGGAACTTACAGTCATTTATACAGGGTGGCTTGGGATGTGATTGGATGAGAGGGCGGGAGTGGAGCTCATAGCAGGGTGTGATTGGACACAAGGGTGGAAGTAAAATTTGGCGATGTGTGATTTGTCTGTGTCATCCATGTCATTTGCATTATTTTACATCATCTGCTGCATCAGGAGAGAGAAGAAGGAAGCAGGAATCACCTGGAAAGCTTTGGCCACAAACCCATTTCATTAAGTGGCTTAAAATTCCTTACTACCACTATTTATTCATTGTTCAAATTGTTCTAGAATTGGGGTTAAAAGTGATATAATAACTTTGTATATTCAAACTGCCTGACACAGAGCAAACATAGTAGATGCTAAGCTATGAAACTCGCTAAAGAAAAAAAAAACTCAGTAATGATTGATATAAAAGAATGAAGGAGAGAATGTTAATTATCTTTTCATTACAGATTGCTTTAGAAAATTTAAAACAACACAATAAAAAGTATAGAGTAAATTAAAAGAAAAATTTGATGCAAAGAAAAAATTAACACATAATTTATAATGGAGATTAGGTGAAGGGCGAATGTGTAGCAGACATTCTTTGAGAATAGAAAGTAGAACTGTTTGCTTAATGCAGCTCGGTTATGGCATAATGATACAGTCAGTCTTGCTGGCATCTTCATGCTCAATTTGAGATTGAAGCTTTAAACCTGGTGTTAAGGAAAGTATGTATGCCTGTTTGTTTGTTTAGAAAACATAGTTTAATAATCAGAATCTTCCCCCTTAAATTACTTTTTAAATTGTAAACAGATGTTTAAAGGGCAAAGAATGAATCTGATGTTCAACCAAAAGGAAATATGCAAAGAGAAAGAAAGGAACAAGAGAGGAAAAAAAGAATGTTTTCTCTTGGCTTCCCTTGGCCCTTTTAGACTATTGCTAATGAGGCCCATCTGTCAGATTCTGAGTCTTTGCAACTTGTTTCTGCCTGGACTTACATCTTTGCTTTCTCCTTTATGGAAAACAGAGGTTTCAGTCAAGCCCTCCCCCAGGGAATGGTTGCCAAATCAAGTGGGTCTTCTGAGCATCAGAGTGGTTTCCCATAACCCATTAAGGCAGGCAAATGTGCCCTAAAGACCAATAGCACAGAGCAAGGCAGAAACAGAGCACAGACAATCATTAAAAGGCTTTTAAATGTCTTACTTAAAAGAAAAACAGACTTGATCTCTATATACTGTAATTCTCTCTCCTAGAAAGAAACAAGTTACTCTGGAAGTGTTGTCAAGGCCCTGCTTAAGCTTTGAATTCCTTTGTTTTCATCAGGTTCCTTCATTGCAAGTCTATTCAGAGCCTTTTACATGCACTGAATGTGAATCGAACTTTCTGAAGGTGAACACTATGTGAAGCATTTGCCAAATGTATGTTGGAAGAACAGTACTGGAATATTTGCACAGGCCAGTAGTTCTCAGTTATTAGCACACAGCACAGTCACCTGGGTTGCTAAAGCATGAACTGTCTTTTCAACTCTAGGAGGGAGGTTTTGATTCAGCAGCTCTATGATGGGGCCCCAGAACTCGCATTCTCATGAGAAGCAAGGGGATGCTAATGGTGCTGGGACGAGTATCTTTCCACTTCCAACAAGAGGCAAATTGAAAAAGAGATCTCATCTTCTTGGAATTTGTTGTTGTTGTTAAACTTCAATCTAGTATTTTCAAAAATGTAGGCCAGTAATTGCTACATTATTTATTGCAATTCTCCAAAGGCTCATAGGTGGTTTTATTTTTGCATTAGTGTATATAATACAACAGTGTCTATTTTTCCAACAGTAAAGAAACACTGACTTACAGTATTTCATTGTCTCAGATTTCATTCCATGGATGACTCATTAAGGAAAACTTTTGTTTTTCCCACAGGTTATGGTGGTGGAGGGTTTTGTACCAGAAGGAATACTTTGTACACGTATTTACACTTATTTTTCTTTTAAATTCTTGGTCTCATTTTAAAAATTTCAATGGAGGAACGAAAAGTTTGAAGTACTTCTTGGAGGTGCTAAAATTTCTTTGTGGCCATATTTAAAGCCAAAAGATGGTGACAATGTCCACCAAGAACACTGAGAGCTGTTAATCTCATGAATTAAGTTCTGAACTTGCTTTACAAAACAACTTGAAATCATTTGCATAAGAACTTTGTTTCTTGTGTCTAAGGGTGTTTTCAGGCCAGCTATTCCTTTCATTTTCCTTAAATGTAGAAGTGTTCTCTCTGATCTTGGGGTATAAGTGGGTAGCCAAAATTCTGAGCCAGTATTTATTATTATATTAGTAATTATCAATAACAGTCTAGATTCTTATTGCTCAAAATACACTGGAACTAGGTGTGATTCAAAGTTAAGAATTTAGAATGTGTGGATCTGTAGAATGTTAAATAGTGAACACAGTTAAATATATATGCATATATTTTCCAATATAAAACACTTAGAGTCAGGGTAGCACTTATAAAGAGATGAATTAATATATCAGCAGGGAAATATATAAAATATACTGAGAGGCATGAATATAATGCTCAGTTTTATAGTGGTTACATGTTGTTACTAAATAAGTTCAGGTCATAGTTTTTCTTTTACTTTTTAAAATACTTTTATTGAGATGTTATACACAACATGAGATACAACATTTTTGGTTTTTTATTAATTTTATTGGTAAATTTTAGACATACATAATAATATTTCATCACAGGCAATGTGTACCTGTACATGATAATCTTTATCCCTCTTTTTTTTTAACCTATTCCTCTCTTCTCTTAAATCCATGTAAATTTTATACTTCAAAGAATTTTTAATATATTCACAGAGCAAACCAGCACTGCTATCTCATTTTAGAATATATTCACTGTTCTTCAGTTTGTCTTCTTCTTGACCTCTGGCTAATTTTTGCCTCCATGGACTTTACTGTTTTGTAAACTTCAAAGAGACTCATATTTTACATATCCTTTTGTGTCCTGTAGCCAAATCCTTCTTAGTCTCTCTCCTAGCAGACGAAAAAGAGGTAGTGCCCCTTTTAGAAATCATAGCAACGCATAGACACAGCCGACGCAGGTGACATAGGTGACGCAGATGACGCAAACCAATCATATTCTGCTGTAAGCACTGCACCCACCCTCTATCCAATCACATCCCAAGGTGCCCTATGTGAATGCCGGGAGCTTCTGTGATGAGAGAGAATTAAAGAAGCTTAGGAACCACTCAGAGCCCTGGCTGCCATATTAATTCTGCATCACCGCTCACCTTTCCAAAGCCGTCGGATTACAAAGACTGACGGTAACGGGACCAGGCCGGCTTACAGTGTCCACCTTATTTTACTTAGCACAGTATTTACAAGGTCCATCCATGTTGCAGTATATATTAGTACTTCAGTTCTTTTCAATGCTGAATAATGTTTAATTTTATGGATGTCCCACTCTATGTTTATCCATTCACCATCATTCAATGAACATTTAGTTTCTTCACTTATTATGAATAAGGCTGCTATGAATAATCAGGGACAAGTTTTTGTATGAACACATAGGATCAAATTCAAGGCCTCATATGCTCCTAGTAAAAATTTTACCACTGCAGGGACAGGAGGATTGCTGAGTTCGCGGCGGCTTGCCTGGGCACCATAGTGAGCTCAGGGCCAGCCTGAACTACAAAGCGAGACCCTGTCTCAAAAAAGCAAAAAAAAAAAAAAAAAAAAAAAATTTACCACTGATGAGCGGTAACTCTCATCCTGTTTCATTTTTTTGTGAGGATGAATTTTTCTTCCAAAATGCCACAATTTACATTTAACCAGTAATTTATGATGGTTATAATTTTTCCTCATCCTTGCTAACATTTGTTGTTGTGAATCTTTTTACTGACAAATAATTACTCTGTTTTGGTGCTAACTTCTTTTTAAAAATTATCATGTATTAAAAGATGGTTTAGTTATATTATAAAATTGCTTAAAAAGTAATCAAATATTAAACTGTAAGCTATTAACTTTAAATAGTCATGTTTTACATACAGATTTTAGACAACAAAAATACTAAAAACAGGCTTATTAATATAAGAAAGGGAAATGGCCTCTAGGTTCTTAAGGCTATAAATTAAACAAACATAAAAACTAATAGGGGAAAAGGTCTAATTACATATTTACATGAAATCAAGTCCCCATAATAAAACTAATAAATCATTTTCTTTTGTAAGAAGCTTGAGCTATTTTACCTCCCTAAAGTTAAAAGCAGTACATTTTCTCTTTTGAAACTGAAAATATCTAGATATACCCTCTATCTCTCTTCAATTTTAATTATTTGCCTTCACCATTCATTTTAGAGCTTGCTCAGTTAAACTATAAACTAATAGGCCTTTGCTCAATTTGCTGTGAACATCTCTGATGTATGACCAACTTGACAATGTGTAAGTAACTTTTCTTCTGGATTTAGAGATAGTCCATCTAGATGGAACTGGTTGAAGCTGCTGAGTCCTTCTTTTGGCCTTGTAGAAGTATCCTATGGGGCAGTGTTTTGATGAGCTCATGTTAACAGGGTCCTTGACCAGAGGGCAGGCTCTGGAATTCCCAGCTGATACAGTTTGGCTACTTAGCAGACAATGATAATGTAGCAGGAAAGGATCTTATGTTCAGGTAGCCATACTGAAAAATGCAGGGATTTAGGAATCACTTAAGAAAATTATCTTTAGCGCCAGGCATGGTGGCTCATGCCTGTAATCCAAGCACTCAGGAGGCAGAGGCAGGAGGATTGCCGAGTTCAAAGCCTGCCTGGGCTACATAGTGAGCTCAGAGCCAGCCTGAACTACAAAGCAGGACTCTGTCTCAAAAAACAAAAACAAAAAAAGAAAATTATCTTCAAGGTATTTCTCCAGGATTATACAGGGCATGTCCTGGGATGATGGGGGAGAATGTATAGTCGGCAATCTTGCTCAACTTAAGGTCTGGTGGATCGTTATGTCAAGTCTGTTTCTGCAGGATTCTATTGACACTAGGGAAAATACTTTTGCTTGATGGAGGTAATTTGGTTTCCATTATGAGATGATTGCCTACAGGGTTTACTGTGGAACTTGAGAGATAAACTGGAGAGATGATAGAACAGGCCAGAGGAGCAAAATGGAGCTCACTGGGCAGTAACTGGATCCTCCTGGAATAGGGCAATGACTAGGGATTTCTAGGTACATCTCCAGAAGACTGGACTAGGATGTTGTCAAACCCAGTGGCACATTATAATGTCTCTATATATCTTGGAAATACTTTGGTATTATTGTCTTGTCTTTAGCTATGACGGAGGGAAAAGATTGGTTAGATTTGAAGCTATTCTACTTTGTATCATGAGTTTTAGACAACATGTCTATATACAGGAATCTGATCCAGAGTTTAAGATAATAAAAGAGAAAGATTGACTATGAAGAAGGGATCTGAAACTTTATCTTGTTGTTGGCATAATTGAAGAGTCAATGCTTTTTTTTTTTTTTTTTTTTGAGACAGGGTCTCACTTTGTAGTTCAGGCTGGCCCTGAGCTCACTATGTAGTCCAGGCAAGCCTCGAACTCAGCAATCCTCCTGTCTCTGCCTCCCGAGTGCTGGGATTACAGGTGTGAGCCACCACGCCCGGCAAGAGTCAATGCTTTTAACAAAGCAGACTTTATATTCCTATAATTTTCAGATCATACTGACCTTGCCATTTTCTGTACATTCATCCTCCAGAGAGCCACGGAGCTCACTTACGCATGTGCCGACAACTACTGGTTATTTCTTTTCTTACATTGAGTTACTTTCCCTCACATCTCGCACTGAAGTTGATTAGGGTTGGAGCAAACTAGAGAACTGCAAGGAATGTGTCAAAGGTCATCAGAACTCAGAGGACATAAACAGAACAGGGGACCCAAAATAACTCCATGGCTTCTGAGCACTGTACATGGAACCACTCAGACAGCAGTATTTTCATTGTCTCATTTTAATCTGGCACTGTTTGCAGGACCAATCAGAAAAAAATGCTATTCTCAGTCATTCATTTACATCTGGTAGGAAGCCAAGAAAGACTTTTCATAATTTAAATCTGGCACAACACCAGGTAGTGTTTGATAGGACAAATATTCCAATGGCTTACTTTCATGAGGTGGAAGCCAACCCAGGAATTTTGGATAAAAAAGACTCCTTTTCCTTATTGTCAGGACTTCCATGAGCCCATTCACCTCCTGGCTCTTCTATATAAGACATACTTCTTTTCTGCCTTCAGTAAAGGTATACTATTGTTGCTTTCTGTGTGCATTATCCAAGGACACCAAGAGCCTGGAAAGGGTCCCCACAGAAACCCCTACATCTGGTAAGAAGACTGCACTGTTTCTCCATCTCCTAAATCCCTCTAGTTAGGTGCTACATGATACATTTAATACCTCTATGTCAAAGCCTTACACTTCCAGGGAGGAAACCTGAGGCCCTAAAAAAGAACTGCTAGTGTACCTTCACATTTGTTCTTGCTTTTGCTTTTAGCTAAAATTTTTTGGAGACACTTATGAGGAACTACCAGCTGTTCTAAAGTCATTCTGTCTGATTCTTTTATGTGACTTAGACTAAACTTTGCTAGCCATAATACTAATTTCTCTGTCCAGAAGCATTCATGGCTGCGATCTTTCCCTTTAAATATATGCCTTGTGAACTTGGACTAAGCATACACATAAATATACAACTTATTCCAGGTATGGTGGCATATGCCTGTAATCCTAGTGTGCTGGGAGGGTGACACAGGAATATTCCTAATTTGAGCCCAGTCTGGGCAATTTAGCAACACAGTGAAAACTTATTGCTAGAGAAATACTACACAGTAAGATTTCCCCTTGTCTTTCCCTTGCCTTTTCTCCATGTTTTTTCTTCCACAATTTTTTTCCCAGAAGTGTAGCAGTTTGTGCTGCCAGGCAGCACTCCTGCCCAGTGTATTAAAATGTTCTGTGAGTCTCTGAACTTTTTTTTTCATATAACCAAGATTATACTGTCAATAATATATAGTATGTTATAGTTTTTTCCAAATGATCTGCTATATACAATACTACTGCTTATGAAGAAGATACAGAACATACAGGCTAACTGAAATATAGCTGGTGGAAGCTATACTTGTATAGATCAGCATACGATACTTAAGAAATCTATGTGAATAGAGAAGTTTCCTTTTTAGTATTTGAAATGTGTTAAATTAGTAATGTAATACTTGCTGAGATGAAATATTCGTCTTGCTGAACACTTTGGTTTAAAAGAAATAGACTTATTTCAATTTGGACAAATATACAAGTTCAGTTTTTATTATTCTTTTGTCATTCCTGTGAAACATTTACTGTTCTTCATTTTGAGACATAGGTGACACTGAATTTTACACTATTCTCTACTTTTTCATTAAAATATTGTGAGACCTTCTAAGCCTACACTACCCAAGAAATAAACAATGAATAGATTTAAAAGGCCACCGAACTAAGGCTTTCCTTGCAGAGGGCTTGTGCTTAGCATAGACAAGGTGGTCTAGAGAGTGTACAAGAGAGAGTCCCCCTTGATCAACCTGAACAGATGAGAGGATGTGAAGATGCAGCAGTTCTGTGACTGGTTCAAAGTCAAGAATATTGATTGGTCAAAATTGGTCTAAACTCAAGCTTTCTGTTCCATACCTTCTCACTGTTCTAAATTCAATTCTATCTCTTGGTTCAAATTGAAATCTACTGAAGGGTAAACACTTCCTGCAGTGGGTGTGGAGTGGCCAGGACAGTCACAACTATCAGAATAGTAATTCAGTAGAACCTCAGGAACCGTGACTGCTTGGCTGATGGTTGCCCTATCTCTAGAGCTAAAACTGGAGTATATTCAGGAGAGCTAGATATGTTCATCACAACTTAGTTGGGAATACTGAGGCTGGATCCCACTGACCTCTGTCAGGTTAGGGACCATTTCCCAGGAGCTTCTCTAGAGGTAACCACAGAATCTAGAGCAGCATGAGTACGGGATAAACATTGTAACTGACAGTCCAGGTGCAGCTCTTATCAGAGTGGCCCAGAGAATAACGGCAAAGTAGCCTTAGTGGTGGTGAGAGGACACTAAGGCAAGCTGTCCCAGTCCCTGCTCAAGGGCTGAAGGGGGAGCGAAGAGAAGCAAGGGGGAGGGTTATGAAAGCTGTGAGCAAAACTACACGCCCCTTCCAGCCATCACAGGAAAAGGGGGAGAGGCAGGCCCTTCTCTGTCATAGTGGGGTGGAGATAACTTCTTGGAAGAGGAGGCAAGGAATGTATAGTAAATAAGGATTGTCTTGTTATCCAGATTGAAAGTCTCAGGTTATAAAATTGTGTATGATAATAGTGTGGTTATATATCTTTCTGATGCAGATTAATGTAGATTTCCTTTATAGAAAAAGAAGCAGAAATGAGGGGGAGATCTAGCCTACAGCCTTTGTGGGTGTTTCCTGAAAAATGCAAAACTGGGAAAACGGCAAATTTCCGGTTTGAGTTAGTCTGAATAATTCCTGCTGTCCCCTCCAGAATACAATTAGTGTACAGAGCAGCAACTCCCAACCTGTTAGATGTCAGATGTGCCAAATTTGTGTTTCCAGATAACCAAAGAATGGAAAGGTTAAGAGTAGGACAGGTGGTTGGTGTGTGTGTGTGTGTGTGTGTGTGTGTGTGTGTGTTACCAGTAACTAAATTCAGGACCTTATGCTTGCCAGGCAGGAACATGGCACTACTGAGCTGCATCCCCAGCCAGGAAAGATTTATTGAGAGAAAACTCCTGAGAAGAAAGAGGGTTTCCAAAAGTGGGTTGCTGCTGAGGCTCTTCATTCAAAGGTATTTTATAAAGCAAAATCACAACTTTGGTAATTATGGGCCAAACTACAATCAACCTGTAGGAGTTCAAGTACAGTCACTTAGCTAATACTGGTCCAGTAGAGAAGTAAGGTTGGCAGAAATAGTATATCAGCATCATGAACTTTCACTTTTTTAAAAAAATAAATCTTTATTGGTACATTATATGTACTCATCATGATCATGTTCAAATTGAGAATTTGTACCAGTTTCTTCTATAAGTCTCATTTCTGCCTATTATTTTGCCTTGTGCTGTCAAACTCACAGGAGACTAGAACTTAGCTGAAAAAGTTCTAGTTACATTCCTTTCCATATATATATAATATTTTTTAAAGCAATGTTTTTGAAAATAGTAGAGCGTTCCGGGCCGGAGGGTTAGCTCAGTGGTTCCTGCGCCTGCCTCGCAAGCGCAAGGTCCTGAGTTGGATCCCCGGTAACCACATATAATGCTGGGCGTGGAGACACGCCCACCAACAATCAACACCGCATACCACAGTGCCGGACGTGGTGGCTCACGCCTGTAATCCCAGCACTCGGGAGGCAGAGACAGGAGGATTGCTGAGTTCGCGGCGGCTTGCCTGGGCGCCATAGTGAGCTCAGGGTCAGCCTGAACTACAAAGCGAGACCCTGTCTCAAAAAGCAAAAGCAAAAGAAAGAAAGAAAGAAAGAGAGAGAGAGAGAGAGAGAGAGAGAGAGAGAGAGAGAGAGAGAGAGAGAGAGAGAGAGAGAGAGAGAGAGAAAGAGAAAGAAAGAAAGAAAGAAAGAAAGAAAGAAAGAAAGAAAGAAAGAAAGAAAGAAAGAAAGAAAGAAAGAAAGAGAAAGAGAAAGAAAGAAAGAAAGAAAGAAAGAGAAAATAGAGAGTTTAAGAAGTTTCAAACTGCTGGGACTAGTTTGATGCCTTGATTATGTAATCAATGGTGTCATCTAGTGGTAATTTGTTCAAATTTCAACTAAATATCCCAAAGGGCTATGATAAATCATTAGAGAGGATGACTAAATAAAATTCCAACTTTAATGATTGTGAATCTACAGACACTATTTATTTTATTTTTATTGGTACATTTTATTGGTACATTATATATACACATCACAATTACACTCCACATTGAGAATTTGTACCAATATATAATACAACTTAATTCTCATTTTTTCTTCCTCCCCTCCCTACCCCCCTCCCTACCTCCCCCCCATACCCTTATATACACAAGCATTATTTTAATTTTGCCTTTTAAGAAGATCGCTCAGAGGGGTGGGGATTTAGCTCAAGTGGTACCGCGCACCTACCTGGCAAGCACAAGGGCCTGAGTTCAATCCCCAGCACCACAAAATGTTTCCCTGCACTACTTCTCAACTCAGGAACGTTGTACCTGCTTTCCTTTGATGGGTTCCTCTCGTTCGCCTCCTTTCATCTTTTTCTCAGTGGAAACTCAAACTTCCCTTTCGGACTAGGCTAGGAGCCTCTTGTGCAGTCTTTGAAAATTCTGTACTATTTCTTCATTGGCCCATGGCCTTTGCTGTTGATATGGGTGACTGTCTGGTTAATGTCTGGCTCCTCCTCTGGTCCGTCGGGTTCTTGATGGGCTGTGCGTACCTTGTTCACTCACTGCAGGTGCACACAGTGTAGCTTCTGGTCGGTCAGTACTCAGTACTTCTGCACAGAGGGAAAAGATAGAGTAGAAACTGCTAAAGCACAACATCTTTCTCTTGGTTATAAAAATAACTTTTATTATCATTACAACCCAATCTTTGCTTCAGTTAGCTGGTTGGTTTATATGAGGGGAAAAATCTTACATGGAAAGAGGTCTTTTATCCTAAACCAGTGTTTCTGTTTTTGTTTTAAGACTTAAGAAGTATAACACTGATTTTAAGTACCGTATGAACTTTAGGAGCATCTGAAGCTTTAAAAAATTCCAACACTTGGGATCATCTCCAAAAAATCGATGTAATTGGCCTAGAGATTGGTGAAAATGTTAAATGTGGAACTCAAGTGGATGAACTTCTAAAAGTAAAACAAAATAAAATGAAATGTTACTTTTCAGTAACTGCAGAAGTAAATTACAAGCTAATGATAAAGGCAAAATTCATCTTAAGCTAAAGTTGCTAAATTATGACAAAGAGAAGGATGAAGTAAAGTGAAGTTATATGAAATGTCAAGGACTACATCATCTATGCTAGATGTGCTAAGTGTGTATCTGTTACACTATCTGAATTTGTTCTAAAAAAAGATTGATTTACCTACTTTTGAGAATCCCATAATTATAGTGTTATTGGCTTCTTTAGATCAGTAGGTTCTGTACCACTAAAAAGACCCATGCTATTGAAAATGTTGTGTCTTCTTACTATAATTTAATTTACAAGATCTTCCTTTGCTAGAAAGCCATATCAGATCTTTCCTACTCCCCTTTTTTTTTTTTTTGAGACAGGGTCTCACTTTGTAGTTCAGGCTGGCCCTGAGCTCACTATGGAGCCCAGGCAAGCCTCGAATCCAGCAATCCTCCTGCCTCTGCCTCCCGAGTGCTGGGATGACAGGCATGAGCCACCACACCTGGCATTGTGGTGTGTGGTTCTGACTGTTGGTGGGCGTGAGTCACCATGCCCAGTATCATTGTATGTGGTTACCAGGGATCGAACCAGGGATCTTGCACTTGCTAGGCAAGCACCAGAACCATTGAGCTAAATCTCCGGTCCAGAGCTTTCCTATTCTTTGTGGCTCCATCAACCAGGTTCTTTTGAGCTTGGAGAGTGGTTTTTTTATAGTGCTGTGGATCCAATCCAGGCATTTGGGTATGCTAAGAAAGTGGTCTAACAAGGAGCTATATCCATGTGCCCCAAGAAATTTTTGTTTTAAGTAAATTTATCCAGTTTTTCAAGTTGTCTTCAGTGGAAGGATTGATCTACCATTCAGGAAAGTACAAGTCTATATCATACTAATTTTTTGGAATAGAAAAAGTTTTAATTGGCACATCCTAATGGTGCATATTCTCTGATACAGTGTAATATTTCAATATCTGCCTACAGTATTTAACCTTTAGAAAAAGATAATTAGTGTATCCATCACTTCAAACACTTACTTCTTTGTGTTTCAAAATCTTCTGTTAAATACTTTGACATGTACAATTGTCAGCCACACTACATATATTTTATTGTTTTTATTTACATTAAATTAGCAAGTTAGACACTTAAAAGCTCTTTATAAAAATAAGTTATTAACCAATGCCTTGTTATCTCAAAGCATGATGGAGAACCAAAGTAACTTCACTTTCCAGAAAAGTAGTTCACACTTCTTTAAAGGCAAGATCTCCCAGTGAGTTGTGGCATCTAATGGTTTGCAATTAAGGTGACCAGTTCTATTATCTCTACTGTGTCTTCTTTAATTAATTTAGAATGCAGCCCTCAATTAACCAAAGATTATGACACTTGTGAGGGGAAATATCAAATAATAAACCTCCACAATTTAAAGTAACAAGTTTATTCATTTAGTTTTGCTTTTGCAAGACTTGTCACCAGACAAGGTAGAATGATAAAGTTAGAGACATTACTTCACTACAAATGGAGCTGAAACTGTGGTTTGTTTTTTCTCACGTACATCTGTTAAAAAGGGAAGGGTTGTTTACAGAATCAATACAATTTTTCCATTACAAAATCCTCAAAGGGACACAACAGAGAGATTTCCGAACTTACAGTTAAAATGTAATATTTTTCTTTACCTTCTTTCTTTATGAAATTAATTTAAATTTAAACCAAGTCACAGGATGTTTATAGCTTGAGGGAAAAACACCCAGGTGGAGCTTGAGACCAATGTAGCAGTGATGGAATCTTTCCAATCCCAAACCATTTCATAGTATGATTCAAGGATGACAAAACAGGAGTTCCCTGAAAAATACATTTTTCATTTCCCTTGCTCCAAATGTTTATTCACTTTGAATTGTTAGTATCCCTGAATCTAGACTGAGATTGGAAAGTGTCCTAAAAAGACTCAAAAGAATATATTTAAGGGAATAGGGGTGTAGCTATGGTAGAGCTTATATGTAGGATGTATAAAACTAAGGGTTTAAATGGAATCTGGAGATCTTTTAATGTCCAGAGTAGTTTTCTCTGGTCAATAGTGCTTAACACGATAAAGCCAAACCTTTCATAGTGACCACTCTATTCCTAGTCATTTCTTTATATTTTGAGCCTTGAAGCTTTCCTCTTCTAGTTCTTCATAAAATACATAGCAGGTCATTGTGAACTAGAGTCACCTTGTTACCTACAAGTGGAACAGCTCTGTGTTACAGCCATCAGAAGGCCTTCAACTGGTGATTGGCTAAAATGGTGAAACTGATTCTATTCAGTAACTACTGAATGTAGCAAAGGAGCTGAGCTCCATCTCAATAGCGTAGAAGTACATCTTGAAGAGAGAGGAGGAAGAAGAGAGGATGGATGGTGGGGGACTGAACAGTCTGGAAAGCAAACATAAAGTTGGGAAGGAGAGTTGGTCAGTGTAAAACACAGGTTTGCTAACAAGTGCTTATTGAAGTTAGATCCCTACCCTAGCATGGAGACTGGGAGCATAGACCATCAGGTATTGGCTGGAGCAAACATGACATTATTTTGGTAGCCTCGTGTTTGCTAAAACAGCTACCTTAAATGACAGGGCCTTGAGCTGTTAGAAATTATTCTGGTGTTTGTTCAAGTCTTTACAGGCGAAATATGAGAAAGGCTCAGAACAGTTTGACTAGAGATGGGTCAAAAGAGAATGTCACCAACTGGAGTCTATTGCTTCCATCTCAAGATTTGTAATCTTGCAACATTAATAGTCCTGCAAAATTCCTTTCGCTATAGACAGTAACATAGTCACAGGTTCTGGGAATTAGGACTTGCACACCTTTGGAGAGACATCGCGGGCACTGCTTTAGGTGTGATGCTGGAATTCTACCCCTAGAGAAATGTCTTTCTCTAGTTAATTTTACATTTGGACAGACTTCTAAATCTATGAGCACTAAATTATGCCTCAGAACAGGTTTTTCAAGCAGAAAGACAGAGTTTCTTTGTTGTAGACATCAGAACTGAAGATGGGGGCTATTATGAGCCTCCCTAACGTGATAGTGAACGAAATAAAATGTAATCTTCTGATGTCACAGTTTTGGGCTTTTTTGTATAATTTGGCTCTGGTTGCACAAATGTATTGCATGTATATACAAACATGAAGGTCAAACAAAAGCAGAACAAGACATATTTGTGGCTTCAAGAAAGGAGCTGCTTCAGTGCCTTTTTTTTAAACTTTTCTAAAAACATTTCCCACATTCTGACTGCTTTTAGTATTGTTTTAATCTCTTCACAATTCTAGGTCAACAGACTTGTTGGCATTTCTCTGCTTTGGGGAGTTTCTTTATGCTTTCCTGAAATAATCATACAGACATTATAATCACCAAAGTAATATTGTATGGCCAATCTTGTGATGACAGTGATTCTACATAGTGTCCGTGTGATTGACAAAACCTGAATAGTAACTATAAAAGTTCTGTGTGGATGGAGGTTATTTTCTTTACCCATGTGTCCTCTGTCTTCTGCACAGCATTTGGGATTTGGGATAATCAATTATGTGCTGTAGCTACGAATGAAGAAGGGTCATGAAGGGCTCTTGAGTATATGGTTGAACCTAAACAGGGTCTTCATGGGAGGGGGCAACAGGGAAGTCGAAAAGAAGGCGGCAAAGGTCAGAAGGTGAATGGATCCCCTCCAGCGCGCTGTGAAAGATGATCACCAACAGAAGGGCAGTGGCAGAAGATCAAATGCGGGTGGGGAAGAGCATTCCCAGGCAAGGGGACAGATGGAGAGACAGAAAGACAGACAAAGAGCCCTAACTTAGGATTTTATTAGGTAAAATAACCTAATCTTAGGTTGAAAGTTTTCTCCATTTGGAGATACGGAGCTCAAGATGCTTCTTTAGAGACATAAGTGTTAACACAGCATATATATCTGACCTCGATGAGTCAGAGTAATCTAGGCTGCCATTTAGTAACATCATATAACCCACTGGTAGCTGAGAAGACTCTTGAGATGTGCAGTGGCAAAAAACATCTGGAGACAATTACTTATTTCTCTGAAGTGTTCTCTTCCTTTCAAAGCAAAAAGGCAATGCGTTAGTCCCTAGTCCAGGAGCAGACATGACTATAGACAGAGGAGGCTTGTGCCCTTTTGAAAATGTGCACAAATGATAAACAGAATTCAGCTAAGAGAACCTAGAGAGTGCCTATCAAGATCTTCCACACTTTCTCAGACAAGCTAAGAAACTCAAACCTGAAGCACCTGGAGATCTTCTAATGTCCAGAGTAATTTTCTCTGATCAATAGTACCTAACATGATAAGCCAAAACTTTCATAATCAAGTGTTCCATTTTTCATGGCTTGGAGAGAAATGGGGAATTAACAGCTCTTCAGAGTCTATTTCTGCCACGCCACCATGACGCTTTCCTTCCTCTGTGTATTTCACATGGGTCCCTTGAACAATAACCTCTCAATGACTTCAGCACATTTGAAGCACTTTCTTCCTCTCGGTAAATGACATCATATCCTCAGTTGCTCAGACCGTCTCGAATCCTCTCTTCCTGTCACTCTCAGAATCCAAACCCACAGGGCTTTTTCTTCTTGTTTATTTTCTGTCTGCTTTCCTTGAATGTAAGCTCTGAGGAAGTAGGAATCTGGTCTGCCCTGTTCATAAACAAATCCTTCATGTCTAGACAGATACTGAATGAGTGTTTATTGGATGAATTAATAACATTTTGTATAAAGTATGCGTTATTTTATGTGAAATTTTAGTACATTATTTTTTTAGGGCAGGTAAGGTTAGCTTCAAAATGGAGGGAAAAATAGAGATTTTCCACATATCCCCCCCCCCAAACATATACATCCCCTGCTATCATTATTTCTTTCCAGAATTGTACATTTATTAGAATTTATTAGAATTAACGAACCCACATTGACAAATCACTATCACCAAGAGTTCATAGTTTACATTTGGGTTCACTTTTGGTACATATTCTATTCATTTAGACAAATATATAAAGATATGCATTTCTCATCATGTTATACATGGATTTCACTGCCTTGAGTATTTTGTCTCCCCAATTCTCTCTTCCCTCTTCCCAACCTCTGGAAACCACTAGTATTTTGAGTCTACTTTTGCCTTTTCCTGAGTGTCATATTATGTAGCCTCTTCTGGTTGGCTTTTTTCACTTTGTACTACCTGTTTTAGCTTCATCTGTATCTTTTTTTTTTTTCTTTTTTGAGAAAGGGCCTCACTGTAGTTCAGGCTGGCCCTGAGCTATGTAGCCCAGTGAAGCTTCAAACTCAGCAGTCCTCCTGCCTCTGCCTCCCAAGTGCTGGGATTACAGGAGCCAGCCACCACACCTGGCACTGTGGTGTGTGGTACTGATTGCTGGTGGGCATGAGTCACCATGCCAAGTATTGTTTTATGTGGTTACCCGGGATCGAACCAGGGACCTTGCACTTGCTAGGCAAGTGCTGGTACCACTGAGCTATAGCTCTGGCCCTGTTCTGTACCTTTTATGGCTTGATGGCTCATTTCTTTCAATACCGAATAATATTTCATTGTCTGAATGTCCCATGGTTTATTTGTCCAATCACTTGCCAAAAGACATCTTGTTTGGCTTCAAATTTTGGAAATTGTGAATATATACAGTGACAAATAGATTTTCATGGGATGCATTTTTGTCTGTTTTGGGTAAAATATCAAGCTCAATATCTGAGTTGTATGATGAAAGTATGTTAATTTTATAAGAAACCACATTTTATTTTCCAATGTGACTGTACCATTTTGAATTGCCACTAGCAAAGAAAGTACGTCTTGTTACTCTACATTCCTGTCAGCATTTGATGTTGCCAATGTCCCTAATCTTGGCCATTCTATTGGTATGTAGTGATATCTCATTTAACTTCAGACTTCTGTAGTTACTGTAATATTGACACTTTGTAATGTTTAGATGTCATCCCTCAAATTTCTTTGTAATGGTTCTATCAGTGTCTGACCCATTTTTTAGCTGGATTGTTTGTTTTCTTGTTATTGATTAGGTGAGATATTAAAATAAACAGAAAAGTATAAAAAATGAAATAGCTGACCCTATAACTTTTGAATTTAAAGGTAATCACTATTAATATTCTTATAGAAAAATCTAAGGATAAATATAGCCATGTGCTTTTCATTAAAGTCCTAAAACATTAATTGGAGTATCACAGAAAATTAATCGCTAAGGCTTTTAAGACACATAGGGATATTGTACAAGATTCTGAAGTGAGACAGATACACCTCCTTCCTTCCTTATTTCTACATAGGATCTTTGAACCAATAAATGCAAGTGCTAAGAAAAGAAAAACTATAAACATTGTATTAAATTTACATAGGGTTTTGGAAGAGAATGAAGTCCAGTGAAATAACCAAGGAATTATATTTGCATACTTTTTTGACAAAGAACAAGAATTAAAAACAATAAAAAGGACTAATAGATGACTGAACTACAATCAAAAATTCTAGAGATGTTACTTTGAGATCTATAATGTGGAAAATGTGGAAGATACAGAAAATAAGGGTTGCTTCAGAGTCAGTCATTCAGATTCTTTGTAGCCCCAGTTAATCTCTGGTGGTTGAGGCTATTTTCTAGTCTTTGGAGTGTGCTATTGAAGCAGATATTGGGATCCCAGCTTCTGCCTGTCTCTCTGTTTCACTTCCCAGCCACCATGAGGTAAACAAATCTCATTATGTGCTCATTACCATGTACTATGCCACTGTAGACCCAAAGCAACAGGCAAAGTGACACCACTGAATTCACGAACTGAAACAAACCTTTTCTCCTTATAAGTTGTTCATCTTAGGTGTTGTATCACAGTGACAGAAACCTACCATAAATTTATTTGCTATTATCAAATATATGAGGATAATTTGAAAATATAAATACCAATAGAGATCTAGAAAAGTAGGATGGATGGAAGAGGGATTAAATTTAGATTTCAATAAACATATCTTGTTACATAGATTTGTCCTTGGGAAAAATCTAAATATTCTATATAATTATAAATTAAAAATTAATCCTTCATACAACAAGAAATAAAATATATTTCAGTTAATACTATAATACAGCAATTTACCTCTGTGACTCTAACATGTACTCTTAAGAACAAAAGACTTGAAAGATATCTTCACATGTACTCAATAACCTTATCATTGTTGGCAGTGCTGGTGTTTTTATAGATGCTATTGCATATAATTGTGGGATAAACTTAATGGTTATTTATTATCATGTTGCTTACAATTGAAGTTTTTTCATGTGACTAAGAAGACACAAATTAAGATTGTTGTGGTTTAGATCAAAATGTCTCCCCAAAGCCTCATGGTCTCATTCATAGCTGGGACTTTTGGGGAGGTGATTGGATGATGAGAGCATGATACTCACGAGTGAGCTGGTCCACTGATAAGTTTCTAGTTGAATGTGATGTCAGGAGGGAAAGCCTGTTCAGTGGAGGTGGGTCCCTGTGGGTGTGGCCTGGGTGTCCCTCCCTCCTCCCTGATCTTTCTCTCATTGTGTCCTGCCACTGTGCCACGTACTGTTTCTCCTCTGCCATGAATCTTTGCCATGCTGCCCTACCTTAAAGCCAGCTCAGACTAGACTGAAACCCATACAAACTGTGAGTCAGAATAAACCTTTCTTCCTTTTATTTGTGCGTATCAGTTACTATCCTAGTGATGAGAAAGTAGCTAAGAGAAAAATGAGTGGAACTGAGCTGTTGAGACAGCTCAGAAGTAGCACATTGACATAGCAGGTGTGAGGCTCTTCCTATCTCTGCAAGATTGGCCAGGTTAAATAAAAAGCTAGCAGCCATTCTCATTTGAATTGGAGTTAAAAATGTGAATGTAACTCCACTTAAGATATTTTAGTTTAAATAGAAGTTCCATATAGTCCTGTTCATTGAAATGTTTTAAAACAATGGCCAATACAGTTGTACTGAACACTCTTCATGACAAAAAGCATTTAATTTTGTCAGGTGTGGTGGCTCACGCCTGTAATCCAGCACTCGGGAGGCAGAGACAGAAGGATTGCTGAGTTTGAGGCTTGCCTGGGCTACATAGTGAGATCAGGGCCAGCCTGAACTACAAAGTGAGACCCTGTCTCAAAAACAAAAACAAAAAACCAAAACAAAACAAAAAAGCATTTAATTTTTCTTCCCATGAAGCATTACCATGGATTCTTTACAAATAGCTGCCTGGTTCCCCACTAGTAATCTTCCATTCTTTCACTGTAGAAACATTTAATAAGTCTTTTTTTCATTGTTCATGCTTTTATATTTCTTAAAAAATATATAATATCCTATGTTTTAATCAGGGTAATATTCTTTCAAATATGAGTAAATTCTTTTGAATTTTTTTATTTTTGAATTATTTTATGGTACATTATATATACACACCACAATTACACTCAACATTGAGAATTTGTACTAGTATATGACATGACTTAATTCTCATTTTTCCCCTTCCCTTACCCACCCTACAACCCCCCACCCCTATATACACAAGCTTTGTTTCCTTTTTTAAATAAGTCTTATTATGAGTTAAGACTACTAAAGAGGGCAGTTACAAACTATAATAAATACATTTTAAAATAATACAATAAACTAGGATGCTTGCCCTTGAAAATTCACGATTCCTAATGGTAGAATTATGCAAACATAGGGGCAAACACTGAGGTGACTATGTATAGTGTATAACTCATAATGCACATTTCAATCAGTGGGGGGTATCAGGTTTGTCCACAAGAACATGGCAAGACAGTTTTGGTATTTTTGCAATATCTCTGTGCAGTTGTATGAAGTGATAGTTCAGAGAGACAGCCCCCCTTGATGATTTAAAGGTAAGATCCCTAAATATTAAACTGTGTTTCAAAACCGGTTCCTCAGTGTGGATGGAGAAAGTTATTTACCCCCTGTGGACCTCATACTACTCACCTGTAGGGTAAATACCTCTTCTCAAGGTTGTTCTAAGAGTTAAGTTAATAAATATAAAGTACCTGAAGAAAACCCATCTGGGAGGATGCACCATTATTAATATTAATTTACTTTATGGTATAAAATACTTCAACTAGCATTAATTTTGAGGATATCAATTCTGTTACACATAATACCCAAATTATAAAAGGGCTGATCGAGCTCCCTTATTTATGAAGAATTACAAAATAAGAATGTGCAAAGCAAAGAAAAAGTTTTGAGGAAAAAATGAAACATATGGTGATAATTATTTTAAAAATTTCTGTAGGGAATTCACATTACACTAAAATTATGATGAGTAATTTAATTTGACATATTTTAGTTACATATCCTGATTTAGAAATCACAGCAAAATATACCCATGATGAAATCTTGTGCAAGGAAACACACAAATATATTGTCATACAAAAGAGGCATTCTTCTTTATTTTCTAAAACATATGTCCTGAGTTTTGAAATTCTGTATTTGTGCCAGTGTATCACTGGAGAATGTTAAAATTGCCCCTTCCTTACATGAATAGAAATCTGTTTCACTGAAAGAATTATGGCCTCCCTGGTGTGAATTTAGGAGGGCACTCTCAGAGGGCCAGATCTTGAAAACAGGAGACACATCTTTTAGGCAGTTAAATCTTGCCCTAATTAAATAGTGGTCACCACACACTCTGCCAATCATAACAAACACATGTGGCAAAATATTTGTTATGGAGAGAAAACTTATTCCTAGGGGGCCTCTACACCCCCTTGGGGTCATAGAAGAGGCATTTTAGAGGAAAGCAAATATTCTTTGGCTCTTGCTGGATAGTTGAAGCTTTAATTATACTAAATAAATCAGTGACTGGGTTGGTGGCTGTGGTAAAAACTAAGAGAAGATGATTTTCTTTTTGGGAAACACTTCAGAGGCACATATAATTAACTTCTTAAAGGACAGTGATACAAATAGGCTGTCACCAGTTCACAGAGGCAAATGTAAAAGAAAAGCCCATGCTCTTGTTTGCATTTGGACACCTTACGTGTACTTCTTTTTGTTCATTTTTTATTTTTATAGGCATATGGAAGGTAAGGTCAGGATCTTACTGATTTGAAGTGGGGACTTTGATCAAGACAGCTTCTCTTACTCACAAGTGATTTCTTAGTTTAACACGCTGAACTTTAATGTTTCGCTTATGAAAATTTAAGCTCTTACTGCGAGCAGGAATTTGGTAAGGAGACTCAGGCCCGGGTTGCTCTATCCAAATGATGTTTATTGGTAATGCAATCTAACAAACCATAAAGCAGGTAGGCTTCATTGCACACTAAAATTAATATCAAATCCTAGGTAAAATATCCCTAGAAAGCCTAATAAATCAAATAATCACTACCCAAGTAAACTAAGTAGCATAAAGTCAACCAAGTAAATCCCATTACCCGAGATTTCCTACCACGCTCGACACCAGGTTCGAATAATCTAGCCCGCTGGTGGAATACACCAGTTTCCAGGTGATGCCCTTTGAAGTGGCTATGAGGAATCAAGCATTCTTGGGCGGCGCCTCGGCAGCCCTGGGGGCGTCTGGCCTTCAGCCTTTGGTTCAGCCCCCTTTTATCCTCCTTCATGCTCTAGAGGTTCCTTATCAGCTAACTGCACTCCTGAGTGTCCAGCGCGTGCAGTTTTAGGTCCTATGTTCTCATCTCTAAACACACATTTTACTTTCTGTGTCTTACTATTTTTATTTTCTATTTCTATCTCTACATTTCACACATTTTCTTTTCTTTTCTTTTCTTTCTTTTTTTTTTTTGACACAGGGTCTCGCTTTGTAGTTCAAACTGGCCCTGAGCTCACTATGGAGCCCAGGCAAGCCTGGAACTCAGCAATCCTCCTGTCTCTGCCTCCTCAGTGCTGGGATGACAGGCGTGAGCTACCACGCCCAGCACTGTGGTATGTGGTACTGATTGCTGGTGGGCGTGAGTCTCCACACCCAGCATTGTATGTGGTTACCGGGATCGAACTCAGGACCTTGTGCTTGCGAGGCAGGCGCCGGAACCACTGAGCTAACTCTCTGCCCCCCCCCCCCCACATTTTATTTTCTATATCCTATCTCTACATTCCACACATTTTACTTTCTGTATTCTACTCCCTACAGTTCTCTCCTCCAGTTCTCTCTCCCCAGTCCCCACAAAGTTCTCTAGAGGTTTGCAGAACACTGAAGGTGATATCGTGCTCTATTACTGAATAGGAGAACGATTTTAAAAGTACATGTGAGTTTATACTCTGGGACTATTTACTTACGTGCCAAGCACTAAGACTTCTGAGAAATGGAGAACCTGAGAAATGCAGTGTGATTTGAGAGGTACTGGGGAAAGCCTCTGAGTGATTAAAAATGTTCAATTCCTTTTGCAGAATTCCTTACTAAAATACATACGCAAAAAATGGATAGATCTGTTAATAAGCCCTGTCTTGGGGAGTAGTCTAACACAAAGTAGTTGTAAAAGTAGCAATTTGAGAGGGGACATGGACAGGACAGATGCTGGAAACCGGGGGACAAAGCCATTGAAACGTAACTGGCCTACCAGCTTAGCCAACTGCTTTCCAAGGTGTGACTGTTCTATTCCTTTTTGACTGGCTACTTCCTTTTTATCTTTGCTATACACATCACAAGACACTTATTTTGCTTCTTCCTGCTTTCCATAGTTACTTACCTGCCCCTTTAAATGTGAGTCAGTGTCCTGCTGAAGTGGTTATGTCTTCTTGGAGATGTGATTGTACAGGGGTGGCCTCAGTGTATCTACTGTCGCTCTCTTCTGGGGCCTGATCAATTTATCTAGTTTCCTTTGAAGGCATGTGGATTCCTGACCCAGAAACCTGGGAAATAGCTACTATTATGTCGAGATTATAGTTGGTGATGACAGATCATTACATGTTGTGGCACAATGATTATATCTATCTGTCTGTCTATCTACCTATTAGCTGAAAACTAGCAGCAGGTTACTATGTGGTGTTTGGTACTGTGCTCTCAGTTTCTTTTTTCTTTTTCTTTTTCTTTTTTTGTTGATACTGGAGATCGAACTCGGGCACTCATGCTTCCAAGGTAGGTGTAGTACTCTTAGTTTCTTAAATGTACTGATTTTAAGCCTTGCAGCTGGTTTTAGGCATTTAGGAACTATTATTATTCCCATTTTACACATGAGAAAATTAAGGTATAGAGAGATCAAGTAACTTTTTTACCATTGGATGGGAGGTTAGGGATGAGACTGGGATTGAGCCCAGACTGTGGCACTGGAAACCTTTTATCAGTTCACTCTATTTGACTTTCACTTACCTAGTTCAAATAACTAAGGACTTTAATGTCAGTGATTGATTATAGCCCATTTATGCAACTTGCTGAAAGTAGTTTGGCCTGGTTTGGCCCTTTTTTTCTCTGTCCTCAGGCTGAGCTGCAGGTCACCAGGGCCCACTGCTGAGGGTGTTGCTTTCTGTTGGCATTGCCGACAAATATGCTTTGCTCTTCCTGAGTGCGCCTGTGGCCTGGAGGAGTCTGTCCCTAGAACCTCCTTGTGGCAGGTGCCTGTATGTCTCTCTGGGATTGGCTCTGCCCACCCGAGCATGAGAAAACGTCGGGGATCAGGGAAGTGGTGACCCCACACTGAGTCACGCTCCCCCTCTTCTCCTCAGCTCCTGTATTCATGTCTGGACGGTACCCACCACCCTGAGTCACTCTGTTGTCTTTTTAGCTCTGTTCGAAAGTGGGTGGATATCTTGTCCCTGGGGAACTGTTTGATGGTCTTGAATTTTTTTTAACTCACTCCCATGAAGTGTTGAGGTACATTACACAAACCAAGAGCCTGGAGGCAACGAAAACTTCCCTTTCCAATAACTGTCAGGGATTATCATACCAACCAGAAGCTTTCTACCCATGAGGATCTGTGTACATTTCTCTTCTGTATACATTTCTTTGGGATAGATGAGGACAGATTCCTTAGTTCTAGAAGAAGGCACAATTAACATTTTTAATTTGAGGGTTTTAAAAAAATGTTTAAAAAAAAAACCAAGAGTAGAAATTTCATTTGACCCAGATATTCCTCTTCTAGGTATCTTCCCAAAGGAGATAATAACATAATACCACAGTGGTATGTGCATACTCAAGTTTATAGGAAACCAATTTGTAACAGGGAAATCTTGGAAACAACCTATGTGTCCATCAACAGATGAAGAGATATTTTTAAATGTGATATTTACATACAATGGAGTATTGCTCTGTCCTAAAGAAGGATAAACTTGAGTAACTTGGAGAAAAATGGGTGCACCATAAGACTGTAATGTTAAGTGAAATAACTCAGACATATAATCTTAAATATGTTTTTCTTATCTGAATATATAAGATAATATATATTATACAATAAAAGACAGAAAACAGAGAAAAAATATTATTGTAACCCAACATGGGCAATGTATCTAAAAGTGTGCTTTAACTTAATACAGTTGTCTTACTTGTTGTTTATGTTCTTTGACATATTAGGTTGGTTTTCAATCTATGTATATGATAATTTTACAGGATCTCACGAATAAATTAATATGATGCTAGAAAAATAAAAGGAGGGTAGAAGTGGGAAAAATAAGGGAATTTAAATATGTTATGTAGATGTATCAGTTCCCTACAGTGAGTGTCATTACTATGAGCTGCATACATGTACTAATAAAAATAAAATAGGTAGTTCAACACCAAGCGATAGGAAATATTAGATCTAATGAATCTCACTTTTCCTGAGAGGGCTACAGAGCATAGAGGGTCATGTGGGAGAGATTTTCATCAGCAAAGCCTAAAAGTGGTATCATAATCAGTTGGGTTGGAAATACACAATACAATAACTAATTTTTCATGTTAACTTCACAGGGCCATGTGATGTCCAGATATCTGGTCACACCTCATTTTGAGTGTTCCTATGAAGATTTTTTTTTTTTTTTGAGACAGGGTCTCGCTTTGTAGTTCAGGCTGGCCCTGAGTTCACTATGTAGCCCAGGCAAGCCTCGAACTCAGCAATCCTCCTGTCTCTGCCTCCTGAGTGCTGGGATTACAGGCGTGAGCCACCACACCCGGCACCCTATGAAGATATTTTTGATGAGACTAGCATTTAAGTGTGTAGGCTCAGTAAAGCTGATTGACCTCAGTAATGTGGTGGGTCTCAGTCAATTACTTGAAAGCCTGAATAGATGAAAAGGCTCACCCTTCCCCAAGTAAGAGCCTTCTCCTGCCAGATGGCCTTTGAGAGGAAGTGTGTTCTTCCTGTCTACTGGCTTAGAACTATGGCATCAGATCTTTTTGGCTCTACAGTAGCTGTCTGGCCTTCAAACTCTAACTGATGTCTGGGCTATCTAGATTTTGGAATGGCCAGCCTCCGTAACTGTGTATGCCATGTCCTTTTATTCTTTCCCTGTAAATTCCCATTAGCCTATGGGATAATCCTCTGGATGATCCTGACTAATAACATATGGCTTCATACGGCTCTGGCAGAGGCTGAGGACAATGGTGTATGGGTCCAAGAGAAAGAG
>PVIC010019551.1:0-16756 GCA_004025085.1 Thryonomys swinderianus
AGGCTGGCCCTAAATTCACTATGTAGCCCAGGCAAGCCTCGAACTCAGCAATCCTCCTGCCTCTGCCTCCTGAGTGCTGGGATGACAGGCATGAGCCACCACGCCCAGCTCTGTGGTATGTGGTACTAATTGCTGGTGGGTGTGAGTCACCATGCCCAGCATTGTATGTGGTTACCAGGATCGAACTCAGGACCTTGCACTTGTGAGGCAGGCACCAGAACCACTGAGCTAAACCTCCGGCCCTGAAATACTCAATTTTTAAACAAAACTTTTAAGTTTCCTAAGTTCTCAGAGCTTCTTACAGAGCACAGAGCTATGATTTCATTTTAAATGCACCATGACCTGTCCATACTTTCTTGTACTTCTCTTCATCCCTAACTAGTTATGGTGTTGACCCCCGTAGTAGCCCAAGTTTATCTTGGACTTTAATTCACAAGTGTCATGGACTGCATGTGTCTTGGGGGTTGTGGAAAAAAATGTCAAAATAAGTTTTCAAGTAATAGTTTTTATAAATGCAGACAGAGTGAACGGTACATTTTAGGCTCTGTGTGGCACAGAGTGGAATGTTGGAGTGAGAGCTTTGCAAGGAGAGGAAGTTGCCTTTGCCAGCAGAAACATTAGCCAAGTATCTACCCTGTAGCTTTTCACTAAACTGAGTCTTCCTGGAAAGATCCTCTCTCTGAGATGAAAGTACACTATTTTCTTCTTTATTAGGTATTGCCAAAACAAAGACATATTCCTCTGTTCAAGTACAAGCATGTCAGCATGTGATGCTGCTGAGGGCCCTGGTGCAGGAGAGGCGGGTGGAGTGCGCAGGCCACACTGGGCCTTTTATGAGTGCCAGTGGGAAAGGCTGTGTCTACTTTGAACAGGTTAGCAGTAAGACTTTTATGACTGTTAGCTGGTTTTTTTGAAGGGTGTGTCGTCAGTGTCAAATTCCTGTGGGTAAGTTTAAACTTCTCAACATGTAGCACCCTCTTCAATGGAGAAAACTCCTCTTTCCTGCTGTCCCTTAATATTTTTCTGCTTTCAGAGTGTCTGCTCTTACACGCACGCACACTGAAGATGAGGAAAGGGACCATTTTCCTGTTTTGAGCCAGGCATGGATGTAGATGCCTGTAATCCCAGCGGTTGGAAAACTGGGATGGGAGGATTGTCAGGTCAAGGCCAACCTTGGCTACATAGCAAGATCTTGTCTTTTAAAAAAAATAAGCCTATTTTGATAGCATCTAATAAATGACTCTTTTTTTTTTTTTTTTTGGTTTTGTTGTTTTGAGACAGGGTCTCGCTTTGTAGTTCAGGCTGGCCCTGAGCTCACTATGTAGCCCAGGCAAGCCTCGAACTCAGCAATCCTCCTGCCTCTGCCTCCTGAGTGCTTGGATTACACGCGTGAGCCACCACGCCTGGCACTGTGGTATGTGGTACTGATTACTGGTGGGCGTGAATCACCACACCCAGTATTATTGTATGTGGTTACTAGGGATTGAACTCAGGACCTTGAGTTTGCCAGACAGGCACTGGAACTAATAAGCTAAATCTTCAGCCTTAATAAATGACTCTTTATTATACATACAAACCTTGTTAAGATTAGATGAACATAGATGATTTTCCAAACTTGTGAATTGTTTGCTTTGGAAATTCAGTGCATATCACAATGGAGTCTTTAAAAAATAGTTTGTCCTGTGATAAATTTCGCCTGTCAGAATCTTAAATAAGTGGGTGCTCCCTTACTGTGAAGTAATTCACTTCAGTTGACCTGTGTATGTTAAGTTCTTATTCTAAGTATACCAGTTAACCTCTTCATGTGGCATGTGTGAGTGTGATGCGTATTATTTAATGCAGTGCAGCACTGTATGCTTGGAGTCCTTCACACTGCTCTGTGCGGTAACACAGTCATGGCAGGGCGAAGTTTGTGTGTCTTGCTTCCAGGTGATTCTGAACCACCAGTAGTACATGAATAGCTGTGCCATTGGGTGACATGGGATGGTCACACATGTATCACCAGGTTTTAAGCTGACAGGAACATGTTAAGATTGTAGTGGAGGGAGCCTTCATCCCTGAACTCAGGAGACAATGCAGTATGTCCCAGTTAATTATGTGTCCCAGTAGTACAGGCTTGCTGTGAACTTGTTAAGCCAGTAAGAAGGGACTTTTATTCTTGGTTATAACAAAGATGTTTCCCTAAAACTGAGCCTTAGCAGCATTTGTTCCACTAATGAGATCTGAGATATTCGGCAACTCCCCAGCTCTGAACTGTATCACTGGATCCTTTTTAAAGATCTTTTTGGGAAAATTATTTATTGACCAGGATTTCCACAAATGTCAAAAGAAAGCAATTTCTGGATGGGGTAGTTGTTGAGGATTGTCCTTTAATACTGCAAGCCTATTGTTTCTAGCAACACTATCCCTATTTTTGACTTAGCAAGAAGGAAGAATAACCTGATAACGTACATGATTATGGAGTTATTCACATTCATACAATCTAGTTATAGTTAAGTAGTTAGTTTGATTTGATGTGAAATACTCTGGCCATAGCTCCTCTGGTATCTATGCAGGCTGTAAGCACACAAAGCCAAGCAGCACCTCTGGGCTTATGGCCCACCTTGTTTCCCATGGTGAGAGGTATTAGGAAAACTTGGCTTTTTGTTCTTTAGACCTTTGTTTATTGAACACATTTACCCCTGGCAGGTCCCTGTGTCTCTCATCTTGAGATTTTTTTTTTTTAGTCATGATCCCTCTGTGTTGCCCCAGTGGCCCCAAACTTCTTGCTTCAGCCTTCTGGGTAGCTGGGATTATGGGTACCCACCACTATACATCCAGTTTACATTCTTGAAATCTTGATTTTTTTTCTTTTTTTGTACCAGGGATCAAACTCATGACCTTGCACTTGCGAGGCACGCACTAGAACCACTAAGCTAAATCCTCAGCCCAAAGTCTTAATTCTTTTTAGACCCCCTTTGCCTTGCATGGAATATGGGCAGCAGTTGCACAAGAGCAATGTGTACAAAGTGATAGCATGCCAATTAATATTGAAACGACTAGAGGGATAGTACCTAGTGGGGCTTGTGCCTGAACAAAACCACGTTTCTTGGTGATTGTGAGGAAAGAGACAGTATCTCTTCAAAGCACAATTTTTGTTTTCTAACAGAGGAATAAACAACACTACCTCATTGTGTAAAGATTACATTTCTTAGAAGCCATTGCACTATCGGAATGAACGGCTATACTGCACAGAATCATAAGGTAGATATAGTCTCTGACATCCGCAAAGGAAATGCTGGACAGAAAATCTGAAAATTAAAATTTGTCTTCTGTCACCTCTTTGTGATTTATCATAAAGACTATATTGCAGTATGAACTCTTCTGGTTTTCTCTGTGTCGACAACCCTTTGAAATGTATGAATCTCTTTGCTTTCCACCAGTTTAATTCATGTACTTGCTCAGCTTTTTTTAGTGTTAATCACATATTTTATAAATCATTCCTTAAGAATATGTAGCATACCCTTGGATCATACTCTTGGAGTATACCCTTCCCAATTCAGGAAAAAAGTTAAGTTGTGCTTGTGTGACTTAGCAGTGTTTACCACAAAATCTCAGAACATTTATAAAAGACTTGAGTGGATACTGAATGCTGCTCTGTTAGCCACACTGATGTTTCTCCTGGGTTTAGCTGTCTCCATGATGGGAAGGTTCTTTTGTCTTTTGGAGTAGGCTCTATTATTTTTATAAGAAGGGAACCATGGATGGTATACCTCGTGACACTCTTTCAGTGTGTCTAATGACCAGGTCTGTGCAGAATCCTCACAGGCTGGAATAAGACAGAGTGTGCACACCTAATTCACACCCTTCCCTTCTGTGCTTGATGGATAATGACAGCGATCGACTGTCCTACTTTTTATCTTCCAGGTGATCATTTGAAGATCTGTCCCCAGGGTTATACCTGCTGCTCTGAGGAAATGGAGGAGAAGTACAGCCTGCAAAGCAAAGATGATTTCAAAAGTGTGGTCACTGAACAGTGCAATCATTTGCAAACCATCTTTGCTTCCCGTTACAAGAAGTTTGATGGTATGTGATTCAAGGCACGTTTACGAGCTGACAGTTGAATTTGTGTGATGGCTTTTTTCAGAGCTTCTCTGTTCCCTTAGCACTCAAGCTTTCTCCCAAGACATTCTTTTTGTTGGCTACCAGGGTAAGTTAGCCCTACAGATTTATTGCTAGATCCTTTGAGATGTTCTGGAATTTGTAATAGTAGGCATTATGGTCTTAGGGAGCCAAAAAATAGATTGGTTTAATTTATTTATTTTCTTGGGTAAACACAATGTAGTGTTGTTGATGCAAAACACTTTTTTTTTTTTTTTTTGAGACAGGGTCTCACTTTGTAGTTCAGGCTGGCCCTGGGCTCATTATGGTGCCCAGGCAAGCCGCCGCAAACTCAGCAATCCTCCTGTCTCTGCCTCCCGAGTGCTGTGATGACAGGCGTGAGCCACCACACCCAGCATTGTGGTATGCGGTGTTGATTGTTGGTGGGCGTGAGTCTCCATGCCCAGCATTCTGTGTGGTTACCGGGGATCAAACTCAGGACCTTGCACTTGCGAGGCAGGCACCGGAACCACTGAGCCAACCCTCCGGCCCAAAACACTTTTTTATAAAAGGACTTATTAATAAAAAGCAGGCATCTGAAAATTGTCTAGTCAAAATAACCCTAAAGATCCTGCACATGCTAGACTTCAAGTTAAATTTCAAAATGGGTTTTCGAAGATAACCAGAATTCCTAGAAACTGCAGAACACAGAATAGATTAAAACTCAGCTCTTGAGTGTGCATGTGGTAGCAACCCAGAAGTAGCTACCATGCTGTCTTTATCAGGTTGAGCTCTCCCTCCAGCCTTGCTTTTAACCGGGGTTTGGTGTGGTCTTCCTGTGGAATTCCACAACACAACACATTCTCATCTCTGCTGGACATGGCCTCTCACATGCACGCTTCCCTATAGCAGTGAAGAAATAGCCAGTGTGAGCCAAATGAGAGGCACTTCAACCCTATTTGAGGCAGCAGTACAGATAACCGACTTTTAAAAATAGAATGTGAGGTCCAAAACACCTCGGGATTCTTTTCTCCAGTGCTGTTCACTCAGTATGAAGATTGTTGTGAAATAGATTTAATTTTAATAGGAATGATTTCCTTTTGTGCCTATTTTAAAGGCCATTCTAATTACATAGTACCTTTGAAGCATGCTTTTCTTGACATTATGTGTGGTGAAGAAGTACAAGGCAAATTTTCTAGATGTGAAATGTCTTTGAGTATTTCTGCAAAGGGCTTGTTACCATGGTGAGAAGTTAAGACTAAATTAGATTTGATATAGCTGATAAGGCAGGCCCCAGCTATAGAACAGGTTGTATTTCAAATGTTGGCTTTGAGATTTGTTATTTGAAACTTACAGCTGACTTAGTGTTAGTTAGGACTATATTATTTAGTTTATAATATAATTGAACTAAAATACTGTCTGAACATCTTACTATGTATCATTGACCATTTCCACTGTTGCAAACACTTTTTTGTGCAAATATATGTTTGGTATTCTATTTTTCCCTAGGTGGATGGAAATAAATTTAGGTTTTGTTTTGTTTTGTTTTGTTTTGGTGGTACTGGGGATCGAACTCAAGGCCTTGCACTTGCCAGGTAGGTGCAGTGTCACCGAGCCAAAGCCTCAGCCCCTGGAGTAAATTTATGCAAATGTATATTAGTTTTCACAAGACAGGGACAAACTACCTGACACCCATAACTTAAAAGAGGAAATGCTTGTTTGACTCAAGTTGTAGAGGTTTCAGTCCATGGCTGTGTGTCTGAGGCAAGATAGAACCTTTTAGCAGAGGGACATGGCAGAACAGAACTGATCACTTCATAGTAGCTGAGCACAGAGAAGTGTGCCAGAGGGGGAGGTGCCAGGGACCAGATAGATACAGTGGCCAGGGCATGGCTGCCATCACTCAGCACACACACCTAAGAAGTGTGCTTTACTACTCCCCTGGGTGGCTCTTAAGCCAATCAAGCTGACAGACTTCACAGTCTGTATCCTTCTTACTAAAACTACATATACACTGCATTTATGAACCGTAGTTAGCAAGATGTTAATACCATGTATTTTATTGGCAAATATATTATTGGACCACCTAAGTCTCTCTTGATCCCCAAGTTACTGTTATTACTATTTAAAAGAAAAATAGGTTCTTGATTAGGACATTTCTCTTTCAATATAATAACTTCTATTTTGAAAAGGAAACAGTCATCTGTTTCCTTTTCAAAGGAAACATTTAGATGCTGATATTTAAAAATTATCATATAGGGTCTTGATGATGAAATTGAGAAAGAAACAAAAACCATGCTATTTACCCAGGACTCAGGAGGCAGGGGCAGGAGGATTGCTGTGGGTTGAAGTATAGCCTGGGCTACATAGTGAGTTCAGGCCTCACCTGAACTACAAAGTAAGACCCTATCTGAAAAACAACAACAACAATAACAAACAAAAACAAACAGTGCTGTTTAGAAATGGCTCTCCTCTTAACAGCATGATATAGTGGAGCTAAAGCCAGTTCCAGGTTCTAAGGCCACCTTTCTCCAGGCCACTCCATTTTTTGTTAGATGCAGCTCTTTCTGAAGTAAAACCCAATCATTGCCCATGGGCCTGCCTATTTAGTGCTTTCTTGCCCATGGTTTTATTGCATTATTTCTATGATTCCAATGTATCATGTTTTTAAAAAGCCTTACAGAGGCATTTGTCAGTAAGTGTCAACATGATTTTCAGAAAGGACAAATAGTTTCTCTTGCCCCTTCCTTACCAGACATCATATTTTAATAAATATGTTAAAATTGTGCCTTTCTCAGTTTCAAAACTTACCATGAAAAATGATTATGAAACTCCACTTTGTTTGTTCTGTCTTCAAATAAAAGGAATGGCAGAGACAAAGTTAATGAACATTGATTAACTTTCTTTGAAGGAGTGGTAGCTGAAATGTGTCCCATCTGGAGATCAGAATGGAGCTGGAATACTTTGCATGTTTTATCTAAGTTAGATTTTTCTTCTTTGTGTTTTTTAATTTTTTTTTTTGAGACAGGGTCTTGCTTTGTAGTTCAGGCTGGCCTTGAGCTCACTATGTAGCCCAGGCAAGCCTTGAACTCAGCAATCCTCCTGCCTCTGCCTCCCAAGTGCTGGGATTACAGGCATGAGCCACCATGCCTGGCACTGTGGTGTGCGGTACTAATTGCTGGTGGGCGTGAGTCACCACACCTGGTATTGTTGTATATGGTTACTGGGGGTCGAAATTTGGGACCTTGCACTTACTAGGCAGGCGCTGGAACCACTGAGCTAAATCTCCAGCCCTCTTCTTTGTGTTTTATTTTTTTTTTTTATTTGTTGTGTCATTGAGAGGTGAATGGAAGGGCAATATACTATCCAAACTGCATTCCCAGCCCTTTTTTGTTTTGTTTTGAGGCAAGATCTATCTAAGTTGCCCAGAGTTGATCTTAACGTTGTGATTCTCCTGCCTCAGCCTCTCATGTAGCTGAGCTTATAAATGTGTGCTACAATTCCCAGTTCTAAATTGGATTTTCTAAAATGATGAGATTATATGAGAAAACAGCAAACTATAATTCTCTGATGGGTGCTGCATTGATTCACTCATTGATTTTTAAAGCTGGCCATTAAGTCCTGCAATACTTCTCAAGGCCTAAAACCCCAGAGATGTTGAGTAAAGTGCTCTCAGAAATCCATGGGTGTGTGCTTTGGCTGAAGAATTTAGTCAAAACTATCGGTGAAGGCAAAACTTGGGTCATTGATCTGAAAGGAAGAGAGGAAGTTGGGCCAAGTAGTAAGACGGTAGTTGAGGAACCAAGATAGAACAAGAAAGTTGCACTAAGATAGCTGGGGACACATATTGAAAAAGTAGCACAAGGACACATGGAAATATACTAGGTCAAGATGCTTCACAGATGCTTGTGTGGCCATCATCATGCTTAATTCAAAGTTTTGACCCTGAGAATATGTAACTTTGCATATCATCAAGACTTCTCTATGTATGAGGTACCACTTCTTGGTAAGACAGAAAGTTACTTCTATAAACCACTCAAAAGCTTGGGAGCTTATCGAGAGTCTTCTGTTGCGAGAAATCAACTTATTCTCCCGCTTTTCTACCATTTCTTCTTGACTGACACCACATCAGGGTTCAAATGAATCCCTTCTCTAGATCCTTTATCTCTTGGTCCTTCTTTTGACTTTGTACTTTAAATTTTCTATTATGTTCACATCTCAAGGGCTATATAGTCTATAATTCAGTTTCTGAATTATAAACCAATGTGTTTATAGTATATGTTCAGACCTGGCTGAAGTATAAAGAAGACATTTCTTTTGGCAGCGTTCCGCCTACCCTCAGCAAAATCTTAGGTTTTCTGTGTACCTTAAATATGTACCTCCAAGTTTAAAGATTGGCATCTATGTTTTTCTATACTGTAATCTCTTTCTACCCACTGTTTAACTTAGGATGTTTCTAAGCTGTAGACGTAGAACCAGTTTGATAGCGACAGCAAGCTGCTCCCCCTCTTGGTCAGTTCTGGGAATGCTTTTCATAGTAGAACTGCTAATTAACATATCTGAATTAATTGCCTCATGAATATGCTAATCAGAAGCTATTCTGGGGAGTTGGAAAAGAATTGTCTTGTCAAAGGGAATGGAAATAGTAGAAGTAGGGAATAACCCATGTTTTGAGAATACAGCGTAAAGGCCCACCCCAACATATCTGGCGTTTTGTGAGAGACTAATTGTTTTTAAAAGAAGTGCAGTTAAATAAAAACCCAAATAGGCTGAGATGATTAAATCTGTCTCTGAATTGTATAGTAAAAATAATGTAGCAGCTATGAAGAAATATTACTAAGCAATGCCCCAAACCAAACTATTTGCTAAATAGTGTACATGTTAAAAGAAACATTAAGTAATTGTGGATACTATCTGATGCTAATCTATTGGGAAACCTTTAATTTGTTGTTTTGGAAGTAAATTTAGTTAACTTTGGAAGGGAGGCAGAGCACGGTGCATTGTCAGCCTAGTTCTGTAGTGAGCCCTCTATGCCCTGCGGCAGTTAACTGGGTCTCAGTTTCCCCATCTATAAAATGAGGGGGTTGAATTAGATGCTCTCTAAAAAAAACCCTTTCAATTCTAAAAATTATGTGAATCTTTTAAACATGTGACTAGACCAGCTGCTTTAGTGAAAGGTCGTACAATATGTTAATTAGCCATCTGTATGGTACCCTCTATTTTCCCCCTATCATTTCTTAACCTTCAGCTACTTTTACCAGGTCTTTGAAAACCCGCCCATGAGCCTGCTGCTTATTAACTTGAATAATGGTAGAAATTTTCTGAATTAGCTTTAAACGCACATAAAAGAAATAATTGTGTGCCCCCTCTATCTACATGGGCCATGTAGAACAGAGTGGTACCCTTCTCTTAAGCCCTCAAGTTCCTATTATTTCACAGAGGCAGGAGTTGAAGCATTCTTTAGACCTAGCCAAATCTGTAATTTAATCGCTGAGTTTTTTTGTAGTTCATATTGGCCATAAATTAAGCCATACGAAAACCAGTGTGGCTGCTCAGTGAGTCAAAGGCATTTGAACTCATAGGCCCATAAAAATAATGACCCCAGTGGCAGCGAACTATCCACTCACCTTAAAAGACAGATACATCCAACTAAGTGTTGTAACCATCAGCTAAACTGAAATTTTGAAATTTACCACACCTTGGCCTTAACTATTTTTTAACTTCATGACTTATTATTATCCTTTGCAGAGCTATAATTACTAAGGACCACCTGGAAGGAATTTAGTTGAAAAAAACATAATATATCCTCAAAAGAAAGAGCATCAGAAATGTATAACATAACTTGGATTGGTTTTTAAGTCTCGCCTCATTTCATTCATTAAGACTTAAATTTGTTGCTTTTAAAAAACCTCTGTTACAGTGCAGTGGGCAACAATTCACTAACTGGACAGTTGCAACAATATATAAAGACAGGAGGCTGTCTGGCCTTTCCACAACTACAGTGTTCTCCCAGATCATGCTAATGATCTCTGATGTAGTTGGGAAGCAATGCTACTTTCTTTACAGTTCTATGAAAGAGACTAAAAAGTGGGGTATTTTTGCCAGCTCTTTATAATCTCTCTGTGAAACTTGATGAGAACAAGCCACGGCCAGCTTACTGTAATCAAATCAAGAGCTCAGACAAAACACACACGTTTTTCTATTGACAAAGGTTTTCTGCCTTTTGAGTGGTTATCTGAAGTGTGACCAATTGTGGCTCTGGCATTGGCCATGACTTCGGGTTGAAAGTGCTTGTGCAGCTTCTGTGAAGCCCAGAGCACTTCTTGCTTTGGACCCCTGCAGTGAGCTTGGGCGTCTTCAGAAGGCATGACATCAGCAGGAAGCAGCTGATCTGTTTGGAGGCAAGGAAGCACTCAGAAGAGCTGCTGTCGAACTGCTTTTATTGACTATTGTACTTGAGGCCTGCAACTGTCTCCTGTGTGTTTGTCCAGGCTGGTGGGGAAGGGGGGCGCGGGGTGAGGTATTTAATCTTGCAGTGTCTTCAACTGATTGAGGGGATTCCTAAGCCAGTTGTGCTTCAGCTCTTATTCATTGTCCCTGCCCATCTTTGGAACCTTCTTTTTTCAAGAATTAGCAAAGCAAAGGGATCTCTCAGGAGAAATATGGCAAAGGGCCAGAGAGTAGTCTGTGGGCATACCTTTCTAGGTGATAGGCTTGGCGATGTGCCAGAAGTTCTGAATGTATATTCCTAACCTCAGATTTAGCGATGCCACTTCAGGTGTATATCCAAAGGGAAGAAAGATCTGCATGAAGACTTATGTAGCATGCTAATAGGATGTTCATTATAGCATTATTTAAAGTAGTGGTAAAATAGAAATAACGCTGTGCATCACAGTGATTATATTATGTCCTGTCCTTATAATAACACACATAATATGTAGTCATTAGAAATATTTCTGAAGAAATTCATCATAGGCTACATGACAAGAGGGTGTAAATATATATAGTATGATAGCAACTATATGACATTTTCATAGAAAAAGATAGGAAAGAAATCCAATAAGCTGTTGTTACTCTCTTTCAATAATAGAATTATGCCTGATTTATATAATCTTCATATCTTCAATATTTTTGAAATAGCTACAATGAGGAATATGTTTTAGAAAAATACTGTATTTTTCTTGAAAAATATAGCAACTATTTTGGTGGCATTTTAATAGGTTTTATTAAATATTATAATCCTCACTATAGAACAGTGATGATGAGCCTTTTAGAGCTGTCCATGATGCAGACAGCTTGCCACAGCACCTGTGCCATAGGTTTCCCCCACTGCTATGGTCAGTTTGGCAAATTTTTTTTTTTTTTTTTTTTTTTTTGCTTTTTGGAGACAGGGTCTTGCTTTGTAGTTCAGGCTGGCCCTGAGCTCACTATGGTGCCCAGGCAAGCCGCCGCGAACTCAGCAATCCTCCCGTCTGCCTCCCGAGTGCTGGGATTACAGGCATGAGCCACCACGCCCAGCATTATATGTGGTAACCGGGGATCAAACTCAGGTCCTTACGCTTGCGAGGCAGGCGCCGGAACCACTGAGCTAACCCTCCGGCCCTGGCAAATTTTTAAAAATATATCACAGTCTCCAATGATTAAGCTGAATAAAGAGAATAAAGGGGAATAAAGTTACTTCTGAGTCAAAGGCGTGAAGGAATATTTCTGGTTATAAAATATCACTAAAGAGACAGAAGCCTTGTGCACTGTTGATGGAATGGAAGTTAGTACAACCCTTATGGATAATGATATGGGAGAGTCTCAAAAAAAAATCTGAAAACTATAGTACCATAAAATTCAGCAGTGCTACTGTTAGGCATGTATAGCCACAGGAAATAAAATCAGCATGGCAAAAAGACACCTACACTCCAGTGTTTATTGCTGTACTGCTCACAGTAGACAGGTTATGCCATTGACCTAAGTGTCCCTCAGTAAAAGAATGGACAAAGAAAATGTGGTGTATATACAACATGGGCTGTTATTATTCAGCTACAAAACCAAGGAGTCCTTTCACTCAAACCTGGAAGACACTGTGTTAAGTCACATAGGTCAGGTACATACTATACAATCTCACTTCTAACTGGAACCTGAAAAAAAATGATAAATTTTGAGGGTGATCACTACTTAATATAAACATGACCCAAAATGTCACATTGTACCTCATAAATATGTTGAAAATATTTTTGTGTCAAAGTTTTGTGGGTTTTTTTTTTTTTGAGATAGGGTCTCACTTTGTACTTCATGCTGACCCTGAACTTGCCTGAGTTCAGGCAAGCCTCGAACTCAGCAATCCTCCTGTCTCTTCCTCCTGAGTGCTGGGATTACAGGCGTGAGCCACCACGCCTGGCACTGTGGTATGTGGTATGTGGTATTGATTGCTGGTGGGCGTGAGTCTCCACGCCCAGCATTGTATGTGGTTACCGGGGATTGAACTCAGGACCTTGCGCTTGCGAGGCAGGCGCCGGAACCTCTGAGCTAAATTTCTGGCCCATGTGCCAAAGTGGGTTTTTTTGTTTTGTTTTGTTTTTTTGAGATGCGGTCTCGCTTTGTAGTTCAGGCTGGCTCTGAGCTCACTATGTAGCCCAGGCAAGCCTCGAACTCAGCAATCCTCCTGCTTCTGCCTCCCGAGTGCTGTTATTACAGGCGTGAGCCACCATGCCCGGCACTGTGGTATGGGGTATTGATTGTTGGTGGGCATGAGTCTCCACACCCAGCATTGTATGTGGTTACCGGGAATGAACTCAGGACCTTGGGCTTGCGAGGTAGGCGCCGGAACCACTGAGCTAACCCTCCGGCCCCATGTGCCAAAGTTTTTTAACATCACTGAATAATTTAAAAGAATTGAATCATAGGTCATATTTTGAAAAAAAAAAAAAAACACCCTTGGTCCCCAACACACCACCATTATCATTGTGTAGACCTGATTATTTTGTTCATAGACAATACATGTACACAAACTGGAATAATACCCAAACGGCAATACTGTGTCCTGATTTTTCTTTTTCCTTTCCTGGCCCTCTTGTGGTACTGGGGATTGAACCTGGGGCTTTTGGATTGAGCTATATCCCCAACCCTTTTAAATTTTTATTTTATGTTAAGATGGGATCTCACTAAGTGGCTAAGTTCCTAGGCTGGACTTGAATTTGTGATCCTACTGCCTCCGCCTCCCAGAGTACTGAGGTAACAGATGTGTAGCACCATGCCCATGCCCAGCTTGAAATTTCTCTGGCAAGAGATCATGACAGATAGACTCTATAATGAGATGTGCACATGGCACCGTATGGTACCTCTGTGACCCATCTGCACAGAAGTTAGTATCTGGGGCCCTTGCAGTGGCTGCCTCAGCTTACTTACAGTTGCCCTCAGCTTTCTCTAGGCACTTCTGAATGCAGAGAAGTATGGGAGTGCTAAGGTCAATTGGCCCGCTGGTGCTGGGAGTGCCCTTCTAGATGGAGCGATGCCCGGTAGAAGTGGTGACTATGCTGTGCTGAGCCTATGTCACTGGTCACATTTGCCAAAGACATGGCTGTAAGAGATAAACATTGCATTTTCTCCCTAGGAGCCTCAGTGTTCAAAATGCATTGCAACTAATAAAATTAACCTTGGGAAGAAAGGGCTGATCCTACTTTGGCAGGATCCCCTACCACTCTTTGATATGCTAACAGCTCCTAATGAGGGCGACAGCTGGCAATTGGCCTGTCAGCCTGGAAGCAGCCTGTTAATTTGCTTTCCACTGATAAACATTAGTTGAATATGTGACCTTTCGGTACACTGTGGCCTATCAGGTGCTCTAGAAGAGTGAGATTATGCCAGGATAGAGGAAAGTACCTTTTTTAAACTTGCATAAACTATACAAAAAGGTTAGTCAGAGGAGATAAAGCACTTGCTGATGCTCCTTTTCCCCTTTACTTTGGTCAATGTCTGTTAGCTATTCACCATTAAATATTTGATATCTTATAACTCCTTATGTTTTCTTAACAGTAGAAAAGTATGAGTTCTGTAGCATTTACAAAGAAGCACTTTTCTCAGGAATTTTCTTGGTGTGGTAACTTAATGTTTGCATGCCACACCAAGGCTGTGAGGTACAGCATGTGTAGTGAAGGGAAAATTAATCCTTATATGTAAAAGACAGCTTCCTAATAATGTAAATACACTTTGATAATTTATAGCACCCCGCAAATGGATCAAATAGAAAGGGCTTCTAGTCTCTTAAGGTCATGGGTTAATTCTAGAATGCATTCCAGCTCATTAATCAATGGCCAGTCCCTGTTTATAAAGAAGTAACTAATGGCATTTAATAGCACAACTGAAGGTCCTTTGACCTTTTTCAGGCATTTTGAATGTTTATTTGATGCGAGACAAGTAGCTGGCAATAGGAGTTCCAAGGTACATGACGTTCCCCTTCTTTTTTAAAAGACAGGATATTTACATAGAAAATGTTCACATGGAAAGTTTTGCCTTTTCACTCTTAGTTTTTCCCATGTTAAATCAGCACCACTTACACTAGCATAATCATATTTTAAAGTTGAAAAATATAATCCCCTAGCTCAGTGCTTGTGCTGAGTTAACTTCTGGTAAACAAGGTGATCAGTAAGTAGAGTGCGTGGGCGGAGTGTGGATGGACCTGCTGATTCATTCTTACATTCGTTCTTTGTGATGTGCGCGGTGCTGTGTGACTGTAACAAAGTGCCTTGGCAGCATTGAGGGTTCTCTGGTTTTTGTTTTTCGCTCTGTAGTTGCTGCCGCTATCACAGATGTCTGGACATTTCACAACCTTCGAAGGTAGAGCCATTAAGCATTTCCCTTTGGATAAACAGCTCCCAGTTTTATAAGGTCTCAGGTCTTCTTAGGAGACTCCCAGCAGCAGCTTTGGCTTCATTCGTGTTTCCCCAGATGGATTATTGTTTATTCCACTAGGAAGAGTAAAAAAAGAAAAAATTTACAGGAGTTTAAAAAAATGACTGTTTATATATAGAAAATTGGAGGACAGTATACCACTTCCTGTATTACTAATAGTGTCTGTGTACTGAGCATCTGCTTTGTGCCAGGTAGTGCCTATAGGAGACGAGGGAAAATAGCCCTATGTTGCGATGGGCCAAAAGAGACTCAGAAAAGTTAGGCCTTTTTCCCAGCCGTGGTCATACAGCCACTAAGGGAGAGCCTTGTGCTTTTCCCACTATCGTGCAGCTTTGGATTAGTACCACGTTCTGGCACTTGTTTTTCTATCCCCGCGTTAAGTGACCATTCATGAGCTCAAGGCGAAGCAGCTGCTGTATCCTTAGACATGCATTTACTTAGGCCTCCAAGCTGAAAGTGGAAGGAGAAATAAACCCTGATCACAGACACCGTATTTCAAACGCTTGTTAGCCACCCCCTTTCTGATTTCTTTGAGATAGCAAAACCCTCACTTAAAACAGACTCCCTGAACAGCATCTCTGTTTCATAAATAAAAGCAGTTCTTGCCAGGGACCTCTAACTTCCAGTGAGCGCAGTTTCTGGTTGGTGCGGAACTCTGGCTTACCTGGCTCTTGGCTGGTCCTCCCAGCCACCGCACGTCTTATAATTGGCTTTGGGCATAATGATTATGAAGGATGATTGCTAGGTGGCTCAGCCCAGAAAGCTCTTCTTCAGTAGTTAGGGTCCGACCCTGAGTCTCCGTTTGGAGAAAATGCAGAAACTCTGGAGATGGGCACTGCAGCAGTTAATGAAGTTGCCTTCAGTGGCTTTGGACCAGAAACCTGACAGTCTAATTTGTGCTCCATTCCTCACTGTAGAAAAAAAATGTCATGAAAGAAGAGGGTGGACTGGGATATGAAAAAATTATGCAAGAACATTTGAGAACTGTTAGTTTAATAGGCAGAGCAGATGCAAAAGCTTTTTTCTTTTTCCTATAATAGGAAATTACTATGCTTTGGTTGATACTGAACCTAAATGATGCAGATTTTAGAATTTAAATTATACCTCCCATCCTTAGAAGGTGCTTTTCAATCAAAAAGTGTAGAATATTCCCATTTAACAGGCGTAGTGAAAATAGCTCTAAGAAGAAATGTTAGGACTTTCAGATCCTATCATTTTTTGTTCTGTTGACACATACCCGCCCCAGGGTGAAACAGATGAATATTCAAGAACTTGCTATGTGAAATTAAAGGCCTAAGAATTTTATAGATGTTTTAAAAATACCTGATGCATTCATAAAACCACTTGTGGGAGTAGTAGTATAGTAAAGGTGAATTGAATAGGGGGGGTTTTGTCTTTCTAGAAATTTTCATTACAGTCTGATTGGGCAGAAGAAAGATTAAGATGCATGGCTAAACTGTGTGCTTTGATTTGAGTCCATAATAGCCACTCAGTACATACTTGTCAAATTGCATAGCCATTTCGAGAGATTAAGTTGTGAGGTTTTTAACGCATTATATCAGTTTTATAGAATTTCTCGGGCATTTATTAACAACATGCCCATTCAAATGGTCTCTATATTTGCCATTTATATGACCACATTAAAGAGCCTTAAAATGTAAAGGAAAGGAAATAAATTTTCTGCATGATGAAATGTATCAGGATTTAGTATGTATATAGGACCAAGCAAATATACACACTAATATACAAACATATGTACACACTAAAATGTTCCTAG
>PVIC010019551.1:16856-30545 GCA_004025085.1 Thryonomys swinderianus
GGAGACTCACGCCCACCAGCAATCAACACCGCATACCACAATGCCGGGCGTGGTGGCTCACGCCTGTAGTCCCAGCACTCGGGAGGCAGGGACAGGAGGATTGCTGAGTTCGCGGCGGCTTGTCTGGGCACCATAGTGAGCTCAGGGCCAGCCTGAACTACAAAGCGAGACCCTGTCTCCAAAAAGAAAAAAAAAAAAATGTTCCTAGACAGAACATGAGTCATGGGAACTGCTGGAAATGCCATGATGATGCTGGAAGACAGCATCTCAATCTTCCTTCCACTAGATTATTTCTCTTATGAGTGGCTACGTTGTGTGAAGCTAAAGCAACTGGCAAATTCCTGACCTGAGTGTAAAACTTAAAGAATATTTTGCTCTTTCTACAGGCTGTTCAGTGTCTTAGTGTTCATTTGGTCTCGTAGCACTTTGAAACCCAAAAGAAGAACCATGACATTTTTAGAATTTTTAAATTCAAACTAAGCTTGATGTGTCACTCTGCACTGCTCCCTGCAAAACCCCCACAACTCTAGGGCCATTCATTAAAAATGCAAGAAAATATTAAGAATCACAAAGTGAGTATTAAACTGCAAGTCAAATAATCTTAACCCCTAGTTCCTTCTGATGTGTACTGATTTTATGAGCAGTGGAATAAAAATCTCATATAGGGAAGGGCCTGTGGTTGCTGTCAGAATTCGTTCTTCAAGATCATGAAATGTTAATATCATTGGGTTGACAGAAGACTTGTCAATTATTCTCAATGACCAGGCTTTATTTTTCCAATATGTGAATGCTATATGTACAACAGTATAACCTAGCCCACGAGTATTGTTATGCCCCAATCAGCAAGCACTATTTAGCCAGGATGCTAGCAAGTCTAGCACAGTACAAGATATAGGTTAGGCCATATTTAGGGTTCCTTTTTGTCCTCAGGTACCCCAATTTTGAATTCTAGAAAAATGCTGCATGTAATCATGTACCTTAATTAACATTTAACTAAGGAAGTTCCATATAAGAAAATTTGTCCTGCTTGGCATGGTGACTCATACCTATAATTCTAGCACTTGGGAAGCAGAGGCAGGAAGATGGCTGAGTTCCAGGCTTGCCTGGGCTACATAGCGAGCTCAGGGCCAGCCTGAACTACAAAGCGAGACCTTGTCTCAAAAAAAAAAAAACAAAAAAAACAAAAAAAACGAAAGAAAAAAGGAAAATTTGTCCCTAGGATACATAAAAAAAGCACTTCTAAATCAACTGTGGTGATGCACGCCTGTAATCTAAATACTTCAGAAGGCTGAGGCAGGAGGATCCCAAGTTCCATCCCAGCATGGGCAATCTGGTAACTGCATAGCCTCTTAGTTACTGTTAATCACTAGTGAGCGATGAAACATGAGAAATGTCAAAGCAGTTTGTTCTTCAAAATATAGCAGAATCACACATGGCTGGACCAACCCTCAGGTTTCTGCCATGAGTCTGAGTGGGGCAGAAAATTGCATTTCTGGCAAGTGCCTAGGGATACTGAAGCAATATGCTTTTTGACCTGCACTTGGAGAGCTACTCAGGTGACCTGGGAGGGAACACGAGGACCTCCCGTGCAGTTGGTTTCTCATGTGGTTCTTGTCATACAGTCCCTGTGATAATTTGAGTGGCTCACTTGACTGCATTGAAGATGCCTGGAGAATTGGCCAAGCTCACTTTTATGCATGTCTGTGAAGGCGTGTCCAGTGAGCAGAGTGGGGAAAACTGTCCAGGATGCTAGAAGCAGTATCCAACAGGCTGGGGCCTGGATGGACCAGAGACACAGGAGAAGGGGATTATTACCTCTTGCTGAGAATCACTCTGGACCTTTCTAAAACTGGTGCAATCTCTTCAGTTTTTGCCTGTGGTCATCAGACTCTAGTTCTTTAGCATTTGAGTGCAGACTTTCAAGCCTGGCATTTGGTGGGACATTTTTTTTTTTGAGACAGGGTCTCGCTTTGTAGTTCAGGCTGGCCCTGAGCTCACTATTGAGCCCAGGCAAGCCTCGAACTCTGCAATCCTCCTGCGTCTGCCTCCCGAGTGCTGGGATTACAGGCGTGAGCCACCATGCCCGGCTAGGCCTGGCATTTGGGATTGGGCTGCATCTTTGGCCTTCCTCACATTCTGAGGCTTTTGACTTCCTGGAGTGAGCAGCCACTAGATTCCCTGGCTCTTTAGATGGCCACTGTAGGCCTTTCAGCCTCTATGATTATGGGAACTCACCGGAGAAGTCCCTTAGTGTATAATTTATTGGTCCTTTGTCTACTTTCTGCGCTCACTTGAGGGAGAGAATTTTGGCAAGAACCTCAGTGAGGACCTTGAGGAACCGGTCCGGAGTCTCTTGGCTTGTGCGGAAAGTCCTCCATGCCCATCCCCCTCCAGAAAGCTTAAGCTTACTCCATCCAGGGTTTTGGAAGATGACTTGGAGTTAGTTGTCAGCCTCTGATTCCACTACCCAGCATGAGAAGAGAACATTTTTTTGTGGAACAGTTGTGTTTTGATAAGCACGCCAAGGTTCTGCCTTTGAAGTAGGTGTCATATTTTCTTTCTGTTCTATGTTCAGTCAGGAGCAGTTTTTTATTTGATATGGACCTTGTGTTTTGTGCTGGTATTTATTATATTTCCTGCTTATAAGCTTGATATCACGAGGTGTTTATATCAGACAAGAGATGCTTTAAGAATGATTAATGTCACAGACACTCTTAGTCCAACTTTTCATTGAAGTTCGTGTGAAGAGCTTGCAGAAAAAACTGGTTTGGCACTTGTACTTAAGAGATTAAAAATAACATGCAGGCCATGGCTACATGATAGTAAAAATGCAGATTAGAAAGGACCAGGTATTACCATTTGTATTTTACAGTTTTTTTTTCCATGCCACCTTTGAAATATACCAACGCTACAGTATAGTTGAGTTTATTACATGCTTATGTTCTCTCTGTCTCTCTTCTCTCTTAGAAAAGAGACTTTTGATGTCACTGTATGAATCCTTTAGGAACCCAAGATTAACTTGAATACTTCAGTGATGCTAGGCCATAGAGAAACACTCAAGAGCTTCTTCCAGAAAACTTAGGTGCTTGCTTCTAGGGTACTCCGTTATGTTTTGTGGCCTCAAGCATTTTCCAAGCATGGCACGCAGATAAGCATGGAGGAGATAAAAAAACACAAAACACACCCAAGTCAAACAACAACTTCTGAACACACCTGCTCTGGTCTTAGGTTACGGTTCGGTGGCATGAGTCACTTGGATGTAGATGCTTACATTACAACATTCGGGAAACATATTTTAGACATCACATGCTTATTTTCATTCAGTTTTTGAGAATGAATGAAACAAAATGAATGTGTATATATGTTGTACAAACTCCTGAGGAGTTGTTAGTTGTCATTTTTGCCCGTTAGATACAGATCCATATTTCAGTGACTTTGAAGCATGATTTTCATTTTTATTGACAAAATCATTTGCGATGCCACATTTGCTGAGAAATTCATTCTTTGCACATGTGTTTTCCAATTTAATTTCTTAACAAAATTTTCAAACATAACTGAAAAAGACAGTTAATTACTAAAATTCCTTCCTTATTTGTTTTTCTTTTTTCTTCTTTGACTTTTAGAATTCTTCAAAGAACTACTAGAGAATGCAGAAAAGTCCCTGAATGATATGTTTGTGAAAACATACGGCCGTTTATACATGCAAAATTCAGAGCTGTTTAAAGATCTCTTCGTAGAGTTGAAGCGCTACTATGTGGTGGGAAATGTGAACCTGGAAGAAATGCTTAATGACTTCTGGGCTCGCCTTCTGGAGCGGATGTTCCGCCTGGTCAACTCTCAGTACCACTTCACAGATGAGTACCTGGAATGCGTGAGCAAGTACACTGAGCAGCTGAAGCCTTTCGGAGACGTCCCTCGGAAACTGAAGCTGCAGGTTACTCGCGCATTTGTAGCGGCCCGTACTTTTGCTCAAGGCTTGGCGGTTGCAAGAGATGTAGTGAGCAAAGTCTCTGTGGTAAGTGCTGTTTGTATTCACTGTGTTTTTTTGTTTGTTTTCATTTTGAAAGAAAGTTGGGGAGGGAACAAAAATAAATCACTAGACACTATCGGGTCAATAACAGCCTTCTCTTTCTGTTTTGCCTGTCTCCTCTCTCAGACTTAGTCTTTAGACTATAAAGTAACTAAATAACACTGTGGCGAACGTTTTCATATATTACTATTGTTTCCTGTGATCTCCTTGGTACTTATTCTTAGAAGTGGGGTGTATATTCTCTCTGAAATCTTATGTTTAAAAATGAGATTAGTAACCTCCTTGGCCCTTTTAGTTTTTATTCTTCTGTCTGTGTCTGTCTGTCTGTCTCTCTGTCTCCTTGGGGTGGCATTGGGGATAGAACCCAAGAACACTGAGGTACACCCAAGCGTATGTATGCACGCATGTATTTATTTATCTCACTAAGGTGTTCAAACTGGGGTTCTCCTCACTCCCACTCATGAGTAGCTGCAATTAGAGGCCTGTCCCACCATGAGCAACTCCACTTCCTCGCTTCTTACAAAAGAAACACATGCACACAGATCCATGTTTGGTTGGCTTTCTTTTCTTTTTCTTAGTTTTTTTTGAGACAGGGTCTCACTTTGTAGTTCAGGCTGCCCCTGAGCTCACTATGTAGTCCAGGCAAGCCTCGAACTCACAGTAATCCTCCTGCTTCTGCCTCCTGAGTGCTGGGATTACAGGCATGAGCCACCACGCCTGGCATTGTGGTATGTGATTACTAGGGTTCAAACTCAGGACTTTGCCCTTGCCAGGCAGATGCCAGGACCACTGAGGTAAATCCCTGGCTCCAAGTTTGGTTGTTTTGAGTGATTGCACTTGATCACATTACAGTCTAGGAAGTGATTTCACACCTGTGAGCATGTATGTCCCTTACTATATATGGAGCCATTTAGAAGGTAGTGCTCTCCCTGACTGTTAATGTGAACTACAGTGCTGTTAGCCATGACACTGTTTTATAGGAGTACTGGTTCAGCAAACACAATTGTGATATATAAGCTGGAACAGATGAAGTGAATGTCAGTTTCTTCATTTGTAGAGTAATTGAATTGAACTAGGTTAGTCTTTTTCAGACCATGTTCCCTGGAGCCAGCTTAGAAGTATTTTTTATTGGCCTCAGTGAGGAGGGACAAGGAAGAGAGGATCCTCTGTCTCCCACTGGGTGAAACTGTGCATCTGTGTCTTTACTTCCTGGTTTTACCAGAGAAGTTTTGCGTTTTTTGGCTTTATGCAGTAAGATTTTAAGCAAGATTTCAAAGAGGAAAATGCTCTTTCCCACTGGGATGCGCCTAATGCTATTTAGAAACTAATGCTATTTTGTGATGTGGTGCTGAGGATGGAAGCCACAGCCTCATGCATGGTGAGTGCTCTCCCATTGAGGTGTACTCCAAGCTCGTGAAGTTTGAAGGCCCTTCCATTGCTGCTGCCTTTTCATGACCTAATTCCAGGGAGATACAGATGATACAGGGAGATACAAAGCTGTCTTTACAAGACTGGTCCTAAGGCTCCTACCTAGGCCCTCAGACACAGAGCCACACTGCAGGCCATTGCTGAGGTACACATGGATAGCAGCTTCTGCTTAAGCTATTTGGTTGTTTTGAAGCCTGGAGTAATAAGCAACACAAGAAATGAACAGCACTGCAAACATTAAAGCAGCCACCTGTCTGCCTGTCAGAGACTTTGTCTGCAGTTAGGGTGATCGTATCATGTATTGTTTAAACTGAGACCCTTACTGTCTAATCAGGAGGTGCTGATTAACAATGCTACCTGGACAACAGGTGTTACTAATTGTTAATAAGCAACCAGCACTGCCCAGAATTTGTAACCCTCAGAAGAGAGGAAGCTTATATTTAACAGAGTGAAGGAAAAGATGCAAAAGATTAGTACCATGAAGACTAGGTTCTTAGAGAATTGCTCCTATTAGAACTGAGTCATGATAAAAGATTACTTGATTGGCTGAGTTCATTACAGTATTTTTTGCTCACACTCATCTCCAGGCTGAAAACTGTCCAGCTACAGTTCCTTGCAGTACATTTTTGTTTACCCATTCTTCTTCCTTTGGATCTTTTTCCCCCCCATTATAAATTGCAAATATTTGTTGGGGTATATATGGCTAGGGAGGGGATAAGCAAGGAGATGATTGTCAAAGAACAATCTGAACTTCTGCCAACCCCTCAACCATTATTAATGTTGGCAAACCTTATATCAGAGGCCCTAGAACAGTGCACAGTTGATCCAGATCAAAGACTTTGGCATTGTAGTTCACCTCACATATTTGCCCCCCTTCAGCGAACCTTGTGTTCATCCCAAACTGAAAACAGAGGAAGGTGTTGTGGTGTGCTTAAATGTCTTGTGGACACATATACGTGTGTGTGCACTCTTGTGCTACAGAGAGAGGCATAGGAGGAAGAAGGTGCTTGAGAAAGGTTTTGCCAGTTTTTAGGAAGGAGAAAAGTTCCTTCATGAGTGTAGCTCTTAAGGTTGACCCCCATTCTCATATTTTTATGGAACTATAGTGAATGTAAGCTATCTGGCTTGGTTTACATAGGCTAATGGTTACTTGCCAGTTTTTTTTTTTGGTTGAAGATGTTTTATGGCTATTTGAAATATTTTATCTGTAATTACAAAGTTGTTTTTTTTTAAGTACTGTTTTGGCTTCACTGTTGAGCTACTTGTAGACTTATGGACTGACTTAAATTCAAACTCTTCACCTAAGTCAGGGTAGATTATGTACATTATATAGTAAGACACACGGGGATCACCTAAGTTTCGGAAGGTGCTGGCACAATCATATAATCCTCCACCTGTGGAAGGTTTCTGTGTAGTAGCTTGCTGAGTATATTTGAAGACTTAAAGATAATTTATTACATTAATTTTTGGAGTATCATTACCAGGTAAACACTACTGGGGGTACAGGGGTATAGAGAAGGGAGTGATTGACCTGACTCTCCAAAGCATATTTCAACCTAAACAATTTGAGAGAGCCATGTCATTAACTTATTTATAATTAATTATAATTAAGTTTGGGTACCCAAGCAATTATTTTCCTATTCATCCGAAACCCAAGAGCAGTTTCCAGGAGAAACTAGAACAACTCAAGAAATGAACAGACCTTCTTTTGCTGCCCAATAAAATTAATTGTCCTGAGGCTGAAACAAGATTCCTCAAAGTAGGAAATTGATTTTCTAGGTGAAGAGACGGAACCTACTTTACCCACTTACCTCCAAGATGGCCTTTATAGTCAAATATGACAAGCATCCTAGACTTGGGGGTGTTAGTTGTGTCTTTATATTAGAGACAGTCCCACTTTGACTTTATGAGTGGATACCTTGCTTTTCCAGTTCACTTTTGGAACACAAGAATTACAGTTTTAAGCTGAGCAGTGGCTTGGTCACTACTACACCTTTGCAAGGCTCTTAGCACCAGCAGGTTTACTACTTGAAGAGAGAGAAAGGTATTGCTTAGTTGAAGTAGACTGGTCTTGATTTCACTTTTCTGGGCCCAAACATCCAGTGATTGCAGTTCACTCCATTGTGCTTTATATTTCTTTTTTTTTTGGAGACAGGGTCTCGCTTTTGTAGTTCAGGCTGGCCCTGGCCTTGAGCTCACTATGGTGCCCAGGCAAACCGTCACGAACTCAGCAATCCTCTTGTCTCTGCCTCCCGAGTGCTGAGATTACAGGCGTGAGCCACCATGCCCGGCACTGTGCTTTATTTCAAACTTGAGAAAAGTCTGCTTAATTAGTAACAGATGGTTCAAGAATACCTGGTGTTGCACATCTTTGGATTACTTATTCCATCTTTATCTGTCATGGTTCATGATACATTTCTTATTTACCTGCTAGTAGCAGCAGTTTTGCCTGGAAGGGTGAAGTCTGTTATGGTCTTTGCGAAATGCACTATTGGTTATATGCTCCATGAAAATTCATAGCTCCTGTGCCAGAGAGAGTAGCAGTCTCATGGTTTCCATTAACACGGACATAATGTGACTGCGTTGACACCCCCACCCCACATACAGGGGCTCTAATTAGAAACCAGTGCCTTGCCATTGAGATGTCTAAATGACTGTCCTGCCTTAGGATTAGTTTCTACTGTTCTATTCCATTTTTCTGTTTGTAATGCCCCTAAAACTATAAAAATACTACATAGTCTGTTTCCCAAAATAATTTCGTATATATATACTTGTTTGTGCATGCTAGACAAGTGCTCTACCACTGAGCTAAACACCCATTCCTGTTTATCAGTTTTAAACAGGTTCTTGCTAATACTTGGCCAGGTTGGTCTTGAACTTGAAATCTTCCTGCCTCAGCCTTGAGTACCTTTGAATGCATGTAGATGTAAAAAAATTTTAAACTATAAATATGAAAAACTTTTCAGAACCCAACATAGACTTTATTTTTAACCTTAATATTATGTTTCACTCATACCCTCAGGACTAGAATTGGGAAAAGGAAAATGGGAATCGAGCTGTGGCTGGGATAGGGAAGAGTCAGTATGCAGGAGGTGTCAGGCTCAAGAAATCGAGATCATGGCCCGGAGGGTTAGCTCAGTGGTTCTGGCGCCTGCCTCGCAAGCGCAAGGTCCTGAGTTCGATCCCCGGTGACCACATAGAATGCTGGGTGTGGAGACTCACGCCCACCAACAATCAACACCGCATACCACAATGCTGGACATGGTGGCTCATGCCTGTAATCCCAGCACTTGGGAAGCAGAGACAGGAGAATTGCTGAGTTCGCGGCGGCTTGCCTGGGCACCATAGTGAGCTCAGGGCCAGCCTGAACTACAAAGCGAGACCCTGTCTCAAAAAGCAAAAAAAAAAAAAAAAAAGAAATCGAGATCACATAAGTGCAAAACACAACAGAGCTCATTGCAAAGGGGATGGATTCAGGGATGCTGATTTTAAAGGTTACAACTTATAAGTATCCCAGATATAAATACATATTCCTGAGTATTTAGGCAACTTGAGTTCTGTTTACAACAATCCAGACATACTCCTGAATGAATCCTAGTTTATTCCATGCATTTTGTTATTCCCTTAAAATTCTGTTATCAGATAAAAAGGTAGGAACTTCTCATCCTCAGTTCTTAAAGTGTATGCATTGAATTCAAAGCTAACTAGGAAACTGCTGAATAAACTCATCACATTCCATGGCAAGTGTGGGTTCCCTATCTGGTTCTCTTATCATAATTTTGGGAAATATTTCCTGTTATTTTTAGTGGGTGCTTCTGTTACCAAGCAACTGATAAAATCTAGGCCTTTTCTGTTTGTTTGGTACTATTGTCTGTACACAAAATAAAATGCTGCAATGAATGTATGTTAGGAGCTGGAATAAACTAAAAGAAAATGTGTTTCTAACTTTAGTGCAACATGTTAACTACCATCACTGTGTAATGTGGCTTAAGGCTCATTCTGATTTACTGAAATGAAATCCAGCCTGCGTGAAGAGTTCTGCTCAAGCATGTTGCTTCTTTATAGGCTTCTTGGAGTAGTTTTTAGTTTGATGTTTGGAAAATGTAGATTATTTGGTAGAAAGTCTCAATCTATGTTAAAAGAGTCTTTGGAAAGAGACCTTCCTGCAAAGGGTTTTTATGGCAGATACAACATTTAGATGTCATGTTAAATGTGTGACTGCAGGGGCAGGCGAGGCAAGAATGCAGTGGTTTTGATTTGTTTGTGGTGCTGGGGATGTATCTCAGAGCCTTGCACAAGCTAGGCAGACAGTCCATTCTGAGCCTGGCCCCAGCCCACAGTGAGTCTTGTAAAGAGTTTTAATAAACTAATGAGGAAATGAAATTTTTGTCCCACTGACTTTTGCCACGGAACAGACCCTGAAAATTTCATACTCTGTGGCACCTCCCAGGTTCTGAGAGACATTGCTCAGTCTTGAAGGATTTTATAAGACTCAGAATTTAGTATCATGTATTGTCCTCATAGGTCAGTAACTCAGATGAATTTTGATACTTGGGTCAGTAACTCATATTGATCTTGGTATGGGGTTAATACAGAAGAATTCAGTCCTGATGAGATTCCTATCATGTCACCCTCTAAAAGTAAACAAACTCTTCTTATATAATGTCTAGCCCTTTTTCTTTTTCTTTTTCTTTTTTTTTTTTTTTTGCTTTTTGAGACAGGGTCTCGCTTTGTAGTTCAGGCTGGCCCTGAGCTCACTGTGGTGCCCAGGCAAGCCACTGTGAACTCAGCAATCCTCCTGTCTTTGCCTCCCGAGTGCTGGGATTACAGACGTGAGCCACCACGTCCGGCATTGTGGTATGCGGCGTTGATTGTTGGTGGGCGTGTCTCCACACCCAGCATTATATGTGGTTACCGGGGATCGAACTCAGGACCTTGCGCTTGCGAGGCAGGTGCCGGAACCACTGAGCTAACCCTCCGGCCCCTTCTTCTTATCTTATATCTTGCTCACTAGTAGGGATTATCTCTTCTGTGTATAGCTACAATATTTGGTTCAAAAATTTAGTACTGTGGCCGGGCATGGTGGCTCACGCCTGTCATCCCAGCACTCGGGAGGCAGAGACAGGAGGATTGCTGAGTTCGAGGCTTGCCTGGGCTACATAGTGAGCTCAGAGCCAGCCTGAGCTACAAAGCGAGACCCTGTCTCAAAAAAAAAAAAATTAGTACTCTGGTAAAATAGGCATTGTTTTCCCATTTGTTTTGTTCAAAGGAACTCTTTCTACTCCATGTCTAGGGTGTTTTCTTAAGCCTTTACATTCTTTGTGAGGGAGGAGTGGTGAGAAATACATTGTATAGTTTTCACACCCTTGTAGCACTGTAAAGAGTTCTTAAAGATAGGACACTAATACTCTTATACTCAGTAAGATGTTGTTTTTTTAAACAATATGTCTTCCCCATCCGAGTGTGCAGTGACTATCATTCTAGGTAGAACACATTTCTTAAATTACCCCCCAATATAAAAACTGATTGATTTGGTTACTGAGCTTTAAAACTTCAAATTGTCACTATAGAGCATGAGGCCTCATAGCCGAGTGTTCACTGTGTGTGGAGAGGATGTACTAGACCTGGGAGCTGTAGAAGAAGACTGACTTACCCTACCCGTGTGCTACTCTCGGGCTTCCCAAAGTCTGTGACTCGAAGAAGCCATTTGGATACACGTCAAGGGGCCCGGGGGGCATAGGTCATCAGTGCAGCCCTTGCCCAGGATGTGCAAGGCCTCAGGTTCAATCCTCAGCACTGCCCTTCCATACTACTAAGATATCAAAGATGTCAAGTGCACCTGCTCTGGAACCAAACTGAGTTCATACCGTGGCATCACCGTTTACAGAAGACCTGGCATGAATCTCTTAACTTCTTATAAGTGAAGGGCTTCCCTCTACTTCATGTGTGCAATGAGATGATAATGCCTCTTAGGATTATTTTGAGGCTTAAACTTAAGTCAATAAAATCCAATAATACTATCAATACTAACTCTTGTTATAAAACAGAATCTTTTTAATCTTGACACTAAAACCCTTATAACCAGAAAATCATGAAAGCTGAACAGGTATATTCTTTTTGAGACCATTAGACTATTTTTGTTGTTGTTCAAAGGGAGAAGGGGAACAAATACAGATTTCCTTTTTCTATTCTTTCGTCATATGATTTTGAGAAGTAACTGTTAAGTCCCGATCAGAGATATGAAAAATGTGACTTTTGTAGGTGGTAAGTTATAAACCTCCCACGCCTGTTATTACCCCAGTCCCAAGGCTTCTGGAAGTCATTGGCCTGTAACCTCAACAGACCCTTCTGAGTAAAAGAAAAACTTAGCAAATGTTAGTCAAGATCTGTGCCCCAAAGTAACAGTCAAATACAGCCTTTTAAGTGGCATGTTATACTGTGGAAGATACAAGTAAGCCCCTGTAGTGTGGTTGCCACTTTCTGTCAGTTCTTGTGTGGTGTGGCCTATGACTTGGTCTTTGGTCCTCCAGAGTCAAATCAACTTCAGTAAATACATTCTGGGGGACTCTGTGGAATACATTGATTTGGGTGGTTACAGGGAATGGAATGTGAATGAACTTGAAGTTCTGTTCAAAAGAAACCCCCAGAACAATGTAGGACATTGGCCTACTGTTAAATTTGCTTATAACTCTGCTCTCTTTGCTTATGAGAGTATAGAGAGACAGTTGGGAACTTGTAGAGGAACACCCAGAAGTGTCTGGCATATTAGTGTGTCATAGCAAGCAGCAACACTAGGTCAAGGAGACCTTGAACTTTGGACAGAAATCATGCATGTGAACTGAAATCGCATTACCTTACCCCCTTGTTTGGCTCTGTCTTTCTGTGTTGGTTGGCACACCACTGGATCTTGTACCAAGCTATATTGCTTGTTAGTAAAAAGCCCCTGGAGGTTCAAGAACAGAGGCAGCCATTTGGCTGAGAAGTAGCGATGGTGTTACAGAGTCAGAAAGTAGTGCTATCTTTGATAGTTGGTGTCCGCCATCCTGAGCTGGGTCCAGTCAGTGAGCCTGGAATGCTTGTATTACCAACATACTGTGGGGGGACTAGGTCTCGTGGGCTATTCCTGGTCCTTTAAATCTCATGCCTTTTTTAAAATCTGTCCCTTTATAGGAGGGCCTCATCACGCATAAGGGTTTTGCTTCCCAGGTTCTGAATTCCCTTTGTGTGAACTAGTGCATGGTGGTCTGATTAGCAGTCGTGAGACGAAAGACATTTTTCTCTAACTCTGGTGTTTTATATGCCCTTGCTTGTCCCAGTTCTCTTATAACTTCTCCATCTTTCTTTTCAGTTCTGGTATTATTTAGTGTTCCCATAGCATGTTATAGTCAAGTTCCTTGTGATCATTTTAAGTAGTTATACAACAAATCACGTGCAGAGCATGAGCCAGTACTTAGCCAAAGAATGAAACAGGAAAACTCTGCCAAACCCAGTTTTATAATCTTCTTTAATAAAATTCTACTGTGTCATTTCATTTGGGCTCTGCTTTTAGAACTTGATCCTCCATCAGATCTACTGCATAAATGATTTGACTTGTAGTTGAGGCTGAGAATGGAGCACACTGTTTCCTAGAGTTATTTTTCAAAAGAAGAGAATGAGAGAGGACTTCTTAGCTAAATGTTCCTTGAATACAACTGTCTATCTTGAGGTTAAAATTTTTGCTCATTTCCACTTTGGGATTTCTTTGTATTTTGTAGAATAGATTCTGTATCCTAAAATAGAAAACCTTACCTGCCTTGATGTCTAATACAAATATACTGCAGAATAATTCCTGGCACATAATAGGTACTTGATAACTGTTGACACTTTAGCTTTCTGTGGTTTTTTTTTTTTTTGCTTTTGAGACAGGGTCTCACTTTGTAGTTCAGGCTGGCCTTGAGCTCACGATGGTGCCCAGGCAAGCTGCTGCGAACTCAGCAATCCTCCTGTCTCTGCCTCCCGAGTGCTGGGATTACAGGCGTGAGCCACCACGTCTGGCATTTCTGTGTTTTTTTTTTTTTAAACCAGGGCACGATCTTTTCTGAACCATGATAATCAACTATATTGAATGCTACTTGATGACTTTTTCATAGTCGTTTACATAACTCTTTACCTCTCTAAAATCCAGCCATTTAACAGTCTTACCAATGTGGAACCCAACTAAAATAACTCATGCCTAAGGATAGAGTTTCCTA